>CAUYON010006874.1:0-63067 GCA_963573935.1 Arctocebus calabarensis
CGAATGGATTAATAAACTGTGGTACATGTATACCATGGAATATTATGCAGCCTTAAAGAAAGATGGTGACTTTTCCTCTTTCATATTTACATGGATGGAGCTGGAACATGTTCTCCTTAGCAAAGTATCTCTAGAATGGAAAAAAAAGTATCCAATGCATACACCCCTAATATGAAGCAAATTTATATCTTTCAAGTGAAGGCTACAACCCACTTATTGCACAAGAAGACAGGGAAAAGGGAGAGGGAGGGAAGAGGAGGGAGAGGGTGTGGGAGAGAGAATAAAGGGTGAGATCACACTTGTGGTGCATATTTGAAGGGTCAGGAGAAAACTTCTAAATACGGATCAAAAATGTTTTCACATAGTAAATAAGAAAATCTCATGAATGTTATGTCAATCAGGTTGATAAAAATATCTCAGATTGTATGTGAAGCCCGCACACTGTACCCCATGACTGAATTATTGTACACAACTATGATTCAATAAAAAAAAAGCAAAGCCTGAGGATGTGATAGAATGGCTCCCTTCTCATAATAAAACTTGAACACATGAGGAGTTCTTTCTTACTAGTGAGCAGAGAAATTGGTTTCTTCTGATAAGATCTATCCCTGGTGAAGGTACTGTGAACATTGTTGAAATGGCAGCAAGGGTTTTAGAATATTATGTAAATTTACTTGATTAGGCAGTTTGAGATGAATGACTCCAATTTTAGAAGTTCTACACATTGTCGCAAAATGCTTTCAAACAGGGGCATTGCGTGTGACTCAAAGGAGTAGGGCGCCGTCCCATATGCTGGAAGTGGTGGACTCAAACCCAGCCCTGGCCCAAAACTGCAAAATAAAAAAAATTTAAAAAAAGAATGCTTTCACACAGCATCACATTCTATAGAGAAACCTTTCATGAAGGAATTAATCAATGTGGCAAACTTAATTGTTGTCTCATTTCAAGAAATTGCCATAGTCATCTTGAACTTCAACAGTAACGAGCCTAATGGGTCAACAGCCATGAGTTTCAAGACTAGATACTCCACCAGCAAAAAGATTACAAGCTACTGAAAGAGGATAGTTAGCATTTTGTAGCAATAAATTATGTTTTCATTAAGGTATGCACATTGTTTTTGTAGACAATGCTATTGTACACTTAATAGATTACACTGCAGTGTAAGCATGTTATGCGCTTTGGGAAACCAAAAACTTCATGTGACTTACTTTATTGAGGTGATCTGGAACATTTCTTCAATATCTTTGAGGTATGTCTATGGTTTTCTTTTAATATAGGAATTTATTGTATTCACATTTGCAAATATCATGTATATATTTGTAAATATTCTATGCACATTTGAAAAATGAATATATGGTAATTAATCTTCCTTTCCTGTGTCTTGCACTGATCTAACATTGTATGTAATTATTATTCTCACTTCTCTTTCATTCTTGCCCATTTTGTTCCTTAAAAGTACATTGTATTAGTAACTTTGAACTTAAATAGAAAACAGTAAAATTTGATTCTCATGGGTCTCATCTGACATTGCTCACTGTGAGTTACCAATTGCTAGTTAAGGTCTTTTCTGGGAAATATTTTTATCCATGTACTATATTTGTATTGTCCTAATTGAGAGATTTAAATGATTTGTATCAATTACTATGTGTAGAACATTCAATGTTGATAATATCTTAACAATTATTGAGTTACTTAAGGCTCAGATTAAAGAGTAATTTCTCTTCCTCCCTTATTTTCTGTCCCTTCCTCTTTTCCATTAAGTTTAACGTTTATAGATTTCATGCAGTTAATTTTTTTTTTAAATATTTCTACAATTTATCACAGCTAAATGAAACAGAAATATGTAGTAATTGTTTACTGAGTGACATGATACTTGATTCCCAGGACCCTGTATCTACAACTCTAATGATCATTGAAACTAAATTTTAGTTCAAGGAATTTAGGATTATTGCTATTTATTATAATGTTAAGTGGAGAAGTGGTTTAAGTATAGGTATGTGTTGGCATCTTTATGGAAGAAAAAGAGGTGGGACAGATCCAAGCTTGAGAATTATGTTGAATACGCAAAGGTAAAAGGTAATTTCTACTTTACTGGCTCATAGTTTTTGTTTTTGTTTTTCCAAATTAATGTGATGGTACAAACAATGAGGTTACAGAGTTTGCATTTGTTAGGTAGAGTCCCTGTTGTAGTTGTGTCCTGCACCCAGGAGTTTATATACCCTTACATTGGGCCATTAAGTGGGAGCACACCAATCCCCTTCCTTCCTCCCTTCTCCCCCTTCTCCCCTCCACGATGAATTGAAATGAGTTCTTCTCATCAGTGAGTGTGCATTAGATTGTCTCCTGGCTTCATATTAGTTTTAAGTACAATGGATCCTTACTTTTTTCATTCTTGTGATACTTTACTAAAAAGAATGTGTTTCAACTCCATCCAGGTTAATACAAAAGATGTAAAGTCTTCATCTTTTTTATGGCCAAAGAGTATTACATGGTATACATATACCACAGTTTATTCATCTATCCACAGTTTGATGGGCATTTAGGTTATTTCCACATCTTGGAGACTCATTGGATTTTAAAAACAATATAGAAGGGAAAGAACATATCTATCTAGTGTTAATCCACAAGTAAATATACATATATGCACTTGCATATCTTATATATAGAATAAGAAATGCACCAATATTAGAACTCTAAATTTCAGTTACAATTTTTGTCATGCAAATGCCTATTGAATGCCCATTAGATTACCTCCAAGTTCAACCTACTGCTGAGTCATATGATCAAGGGCATGTAAACTTTATGTCTGCAACTAAAGGTTCTTAGATGTGGAGTCAAGGTGGTTTGAGAGCACAGATGATAAACAAGAGGAAGTGGACCATGACCCTCTTCATTCAACAAGGATCAGCGTGCAAAAGGTGGCAATCCAGCAAGGCTTACCAACTGCCACTGTCTTCTGAGATAACCAAATTAAACTCTTCAGTGCTGTTCTCTCTGCAGTACTTTTAAGATCAGAGACCAAAGTCTGGGGACATTAAAGGCTGTTTGTTTTCACACATGATGCTAACTTCAGGTTTAATTTTCAAAGATCAAGCAGGCCTTACTATTTCAAGTAAGTATGGGAAGTTGTCAATATTATAAGTTCAAGTAATTTGAAGAGGAATTGTTACAGAAAGTTTTTAGAGAATTTAAACCAACCTTGGAACTGAAATTATGTGGTTCCCAGAAGACCCCTTAATTGAACACAGTAATGAATTAAATGTGTATCTTCAGAAAATAATTGCAATGTTATTGATCAGTTGTTTGCAAGTTAAATCATGTGTTATTCTAATTTGTATTATTGGCCCATATGTAGTAACAAATTGAAAATGAGGCCTACTCATTAAGTGCCAATCACTAGTTACCAATATTAAGGTAGAAGCAAGCCAATAAAAGTTCTTTGTTATACTTAAAAAAAAAAAAAAAAGAAAAGAAAGGCTCTTCTTATCATTACTTTTGCTTTATTTTGTAGTTGATCTCTGAACTTTACCATGAGTTGCTACAAATTCTTCCCAGGCCACATAGTAATGTTTAAGCTATGTAGTTTCTTTGTTTGGGATACAGACCTTCTACTAAGGGTAGAATGATAAACTTGACCCAATTTATGTTCTTTACAATAAATTACATTACTGTACTGATAAGCTTTTGCAAAGCAGCCCCTAGTCATTAAGATGTTGTGTATTTTGGACCATGTTTAATTCAGCTTTGCTCTCCAAATTTTCAGTATTTTCTCATGTACAAACATAAATTCAAAGATTAATCCTCTGCCAATGTTTTTGTTTCTTGTCATCTAACAAACCATATGTATGTTTAGTTTATAACTAATAAAGATAAGTTATTTTTCTTCATCATCTTCATTTGCATTATCATTATATCATCATACAAGAAAAAAACCATCCTTCCCAGCACTGACATGTGTGTGAGGACAATATAGGAACTATAAGAAATGCATATAAAAGGTCAGATAATTCTTTTCTCATAAAGATATCGAGCTTTAGATCGCCTAAAAAGATTTTTATTTTTAAGTGGTGGGAATGAGGCCCTTTGTCTAATGAAGCTATTCTTGCTCTGAAACTCTTTTATTTTAGTAGTTATCCCCAGTAAATTATTTTTAATATCTTCAAAGAGAATGACTTTTTGTCTTTTAATATGTACTTTGTTTTCTCTGGCAGCCAAATAGAAATGAGATCAGAGTCACGGGGTCTCAAATTACTATAGTCCAATCCAACCATTATAAGTAAGGCTGTGTGCTCCTATCCTGGTTCATGACATTTCTGAGTTTCAGTATTTTTACCTATAAAGTGACAACGCCAAGCACAAAAAATCACTAGCACAGCAGAGTGTTGAGAGTAGTAAAAGGACAGAGCAGCATGGAAGTATGTGCTACCTTCTATCTTTCTAAGACAAGATGGGTAATATGTGGGAGGTTCAGTAATACTAAAGTTGAATTAAATAAGTTTTTATTTATTGAATTGCTTTACAAATGAGAGGAATGTCTCAAGGGTAATTCACAAAATGTATTTCATAAATGGGACAAGTATGTAGACTTCCACGATTATGATGACAAAAGAGATGATATGCATTATGATTATTCTGTTGATATGGGCATATGTGTTAATAAATTACATTTTCAACTTTATAGTTGCAACTGCTACTCAATTGCTTAGAGTTTGACCTGCCCTGTTGGAGTTGATGATCTAGAAAGGACCACAACAGATTTGAAATGTGTAATTAATTATTGGATATTTGCAATAGTTACATACATCCTGAGAAGCCAGAGAGGAGATATAAGCATAAGAGAACATTTGACACTCGACATGACAAGTTCATACATTTTTTTAATAGCTACTTTAGACCGTGTTTTTAAATTCTATTTTATCATAAATTTTGCTGTGGTATGTTGTTTCTCTTTGGACACCTTGACAGCTCATTATAAGTAGAAAATTCTCCCACCCTCTCTAATGGGTATCCATAGGACATTTTTTTAAAAGCACACTCTGAGTCCCACCACCATTGACATTGGACAATTTTTTTTCAACACACTCTGTTCCTAACACCATTGACATTGTTTCCTGCTATTTTAAAAGTTCCTGGGTCATAGAGGTTGCTTATTATTTGCTTAACTCCCTGAGAACTGTGCACTTAAACCATAAAAGCCTTCTCTTCTAAACAGAGCATCACATTACTACCTTTGCCAAAGGCTAGGAGGGATTTATCGTGGTGCTACAACATGCATTTGAGTAAGAGCTGACATAGATATATAATACAGTTTAGTTGAAACAGCTGATGTTGTCTGACTGATAACATTTGACCCATGAAGCTCTGAAGTAATGAAAGGGGGATGCATTTGCATGATTTGTGCCATAAGCAATATTTATAATGTAAGAGGGCTTTAAAGATTGATACATTCCCAGAGCAACACATGAAAGAGACAGGAAAGGTTACTCGATGATCATTCAAATGCTCTATTTATTTTCAGTACTTTCATCTGAAAGTTTTTAATTTTTTTCTTTACCTCCATTAATTTAGGATACAAAGAGGGCATTGATATCTTCCTAACTTCAAAATATTTTCTGCAAGTTTAGCTCTTTTAATTAAGGAGAAGAGGCACAATACTGCTTGAAGAGATAATTGATTGATTGCTTCTCATTAGTTGAATGGCCTATGGTAGTTTTTATATCATTAACTCCTTATTTTGAGAATCAAATAGCTTAAAGGACTTTTTCCCAAAATACTTTTTTATAAAATATAATTATCAATTGGGAGATGGAGAAATTGAGTCTAACACCCCCAAACTAAACTATAATTATAAAGTTCAATTTTTAAAGTCTGAGATGGACAACACTATTAAAGATAGTTCTCAGAGTAATTTCTTCAGAATTACTTGCCATGAACTTGTGACTTTCTGTCTACAAATATAGGAAGTGTTCCATATAGCCTCATACTCTTGGCTTTCATTTCTTATCTAAAAAATCAAAACAGACCGGTACAATGACAAGATTAAATATCTGGGAAAAGCATTATTAGAGTGTGTTCTTGAAAAATTTAAGAATCAATTCCGTGTGTGTATACATATATATACACATATATATATATATATTCTGATTTTAATTCATATAACAAATGATGTTGTGATGATATACTTGTTTCTGTATCAATCTAAAACAACTGAAACTTACTGAACAGTGAGGAATTTTTTCAGTCAAACGTTAGATTATTCTTATGGCACCAAAATGGATTCATCAAAGCTATGGAATGTAATGCTTATTCTGGAACAGCAGGCAGAGATTGAACACCCACTGGTAAGACCGGCCCCAGCATCAGTGCCTGGTATGTGGACCTGAGCTCCTGCTTGACTTTCTTTTCATAAGCTTTGCATAGTTTTCATTCTATTTTTGGCAGATTAGGTCTCAATAAGAAAAGAATGGTGGATATTATGACTTACTTTATAATCTTTGAGGCATAAATAAAGAACTTCATTCTCTCTTATCTCTTGTTTCATGAAGCATTACCTAATATTACTTCCATTTTATAAATGAGGGAAATCATTTAGAAAATACAGCCAAGGTAATGCAAGAAATAAGCCAGGCCAGAACTAGAGATATTCCAGTTTCCAAATTTTTCTTTCATATTGGAATGGTAATTTTTCTTTGGGATTAGAAGAATTGTGAAGAGAAATTTAGGGGAATTATTTCTATTTTCCCTTGAGAGGAATACAGACCATACCAAATGGTCAGATGATTAAGATAAGTCACATGGTTCCATAAAGAATTTTTTAAAACAGTTAAAGTTTGTGAATACAAGGTGAAGTTATATTTAATAATTAACAGTTAATATAAAAATTAAATGGAGTAAGTTCCAGATTAAAATCATTATTTTTCAAGAATGATTATCTTGACTGTATAATCAAAACACTATTTCCCCCTTATACTATCTTTTCCATCCTGATAGCTTTGAAGGACAGCATACTTACTAATGTTTATGAAGATATATTTTCAGTTGAGATCTAGAGACCCAGACTTACTGACCTACCTTTAAAACACTGATTCATAATCTGTATATTTAATCTCCCTTACACTGTTATGTGTATTGAGCTAACAGTCTCAGTTATGGATTCAGTCAGGGCTTAATTCTGATTCTGAAGCTTCACTTTCTGATTATCAGGTAGGTGACCAACCTCTTCTATGATTAGATAGGGTAGTAGCATAGCCAACAATCTTTGTCTATAAAACTAAGGTAATGTCATTCTTTAATGCGAATTACTGTTTGGATATGCTACCTATGTAGTAAGTGGTCAAAATGTGTGGTGCTATATTATTATTGTCTTAGCATCTTCCTGTCACCTATAAGCCAGTGTAGAAGAAATTATATTGCCAGAAGGAAAATGCATTAAAATAATGTCTTCTGTGAAGTCTTTATCTCACCACCTCAGGGAATGAGATTTCTTCCTTTTCAAAATAATTGTGTCTATTATTTGTTCAGTAATTTACAATTGACTTATGCTGTTTGTCATAAATGTGCATAAGTCCTATTGCTTCAACTCTGCAATAAGTATCTTGAGGGAAAGTGCCCAAACTTTTAATTCTCTGCAAATAATATAAGATAGATGTTAAATCTAATAGATCCTTGAGGATGAACTATTTCTTTGAAAGAAGGGGCTATTTACATAAAGTCTGAATACCTCTTTCGAGGGCTGGTTCTTATTCTCAGTAAACTGCTTTTCCTGGGCAAGTTACTTGGTCGCAACAGGCAATATTGTCCTCAGTTGTACAATGAGGTTAACACTATCTCCCTCTACTTCTTAGAATAGTGTGAATTGCACAAGAAAATACAGATAAAAAGTACATTAAGCTTCAAGCATGTGCCATGTTAAGAACGTAAAGATCTAACTTGAAATAAAAATGAGAGCTAATTCAAATTGTGATGTCTCAAAGCATAATAATAGCATATTTACGTGCCGAAATGACAATGTGATTGAGAAAATCCACTTGAGTACTATAATTTACAGATGGATGTGATCTGCTTATAAATAAGAACTTCCCTTGGTTTTCTTCTACATCTCCTGATATGTGTTCTCACACATCAAGTAGACATACGTGCAAACGTGAAGAAAACAACCATGGAAAAGTAATCACTTGTACGGATGCCATGTTGCTGACACCACCAATTCCCATTAGGAATGAAGACATCAGACTGAAGAATCGAAGTGGGATGAGAATAACTTTTGTTATTTCTCTTCACTCACAGACCAACCTTTCACCCTCCTGGAAGAACAGTCTTGAAATTCAACCTCCCTTCTAGGGCTATAATAAACATAGACAAGGTTTGTTTCCATTTCTTTCAGAGGCTGGAGTGAGAAATGTTGAAATGCCACATGAAAGAGCTTCTTATAGGGTTTCCAGCTGAGCCTGGAGGCTGAAGTGCTGAAAATTCTCACAAGGGATCCAGACTTCATGAGATTTCCAGACAAACCCTGTATCCCCTGGGGTCTAGGGTAAAGTTAGTTCCCCCTAATGTTGCTCCACCCAAAGGGGATTAGTGGAAAGCTTTAGGCAAGTTTTCTTAAGGTTATTGTGTAGGTAGCAAGTTATTGTTTGCGAGGATCACTATGCTTTGGACTGGAGAGAAAAGAATGAGCATTTTTGTCTAAATGTTAACTATATTATGGAAAGTACTGCTGCTCTTCTCTCTCTCTTCTTCTTCTTCTTCTTTTTTTTTTTTTTTTTTTAATGACCTCTCCTCAACAAGAGGCCTGTGGAAAATGAAGCATTACCTGCCTTAATAGGTTTCAATCTCCTGCACAGGCTGCTTCAGTCATATTTTAGAGTCTATTAAAAGGAACTCAAAATTGCACAGCAGGAAGGCACCACCAAATATTTCCTTGTAGCTCTGTTTTCTAGATTATCAAGAGGGAAAATAGGGAAAATGTGGTTTTTATGAGTTTCTTTTGTTGTTGCTCGATGAATGTAAAAGATGCTGTTCTCCATTAACAAATTTTTACTAGTACTCCTGATGTAGCCACATATGTGATTAGAGTTTGGAGGAGATGAGAGTGATAGAAAGGCAGAATTAGGGAAAGAACAGAGTGGGGATAGATATTCTAATGAGATACCTTGGCGCTTTTTAAAATAATTGTACCAACCATGCCTGAATAACTTTTATTTTGTTATTTTAATTGTTAATACTTTAAAAAGAATACAAATTTAAAAAGTAAAAATGACTAGTCACTTTAAATGACTGACAATTTTTTTTAAATTATGTGATATGGAAAACATAAGCAAATCATTTCTTTCATAGTCCAGCTCTGCTGGGATGTATGTATCCATGCATCATTAATATTATGAATGATACTTGATGTGATATTCCAACATCTCAGGTAGGTTTACTTCATCATATTCAAAACTCTTGGGAAATCGAACCCTTCCCTTGCTATATATGTTTTGGATATAAACAAAGTAAGCACATATGTGCATAAAATTGATTTTATTGATTAATATTTGTCCTAGAATTGTAGTAAAATGAAGAAATGGCATAGAAGCATAGAAACACTGATTTCCATATAGATACTAATTATATAACCTCCAACTACATCTTACCATAGAAGACTATTCTCTTCCCATGAAATATTAAGTTTACTTTAAATCTGAGTCCTGATAGTGATTCTCTGGAACCAAATTAAGCAGAATAAATATTCTTTGCAATGATATAGTGGTTAAAATAGTTACATAACATCCTTCTGTTACTTTCAGCGATAGCATAGGGAAAATGACATAGAAAATTGTCAAGATTGTTTATACAAGAGCTGTCCAGAAAGTATCCAGCCACCATTTTTCAAATTTTTGTATTATATGGCTGGTTTCTTTCCAGACAGCTCTTGTACACAACACACTCACCCACCCACCCCACACACATAGAGTTCCAAAAAATGTATACACAATTTAAGAAAGGTAAAACTGTATTAAAATTGTAATATTCAAGTCACATTTGACTCCTGCAATTACAACACATACAAAATAGAAGAAATGAGTGTTACCAGTATACACTGCATATGTATTTATGCATATGTTTATATTTACATATTCATATATAAATAAATATAAATCAGCAGGATCTCATAATGAGATCAAAATTTCTTTTTTGTTTTAAACTTTCTTGCTACTCTTTCTGCCTGCACCAGTTCATTCGGTAAACAACTGCCACTTGGTTGGTAAGTGAGTGAATTTTGGCAAACACATGTATCAGACAAGTGGCAGTTGTTTACCGAATGAACTGGTGCAGGCAGAAAGCAGATTTATTGTTCTTATGACTTAATCCTTAACTCCCTCTCACAGTTTCCACTTATATATTTCATTCAATAAAATTCCTGGAGCAGCTATGTGGCCAATGACCCAGGTTTGCCCAGGATTTCAGTTTCCAGTGCGACTCTGGTTGTTAAAATCCAGAGCAAACTGGTATGATCATTCACCCTAACTGTACAGGCTAGGAATCATGTGATTGCAATTGTCAAGTCTTACTCAGAATTCTAAACCGCAGGAGGCTCTTACAATTATGTATTCTGTTGTTTCTCACTTTGACACATTATTCCTCCCTCTACTCTGACAAAGCTGTGTTAGGCACCACCCAGTTTGATGTAGAAAGGGCAGAAGAGCTGCCCAAGAAGGTACAGGTGAAATCTATCTCAGTAAATCTGAGAGGATCTTGTCTTTTCCTTATATCTTTGAAATCCATTTCCCTAGATACAAAGAAAATATCTCTCTCATATTTATATATTATTTCTAATATTTTCTTACAGCATGATGAGGTTTGGGAAGAAATGACTTTATTTTGTCTTTAATAGCCTATTTTTGTGAGGGTAGTTCTTATTTAGGAATTTAGTACCAATGAACTTTGTATCAGCCACAAGTTGTATTACCCTAATGTTGATACTTCTCTAAGATTTTTAAAATAGAAGACGGTACATGGAAATGTAGCATTAAAATCATTGGAATTAATCACTAATTTCAACACCTTGAAGTTGTTGAAGAAGAAAAAGGAGAAGAGTATGTTTAGGGGAAAATGTAGACCCTCAGCTGCACAGGTCTTACATTACCAGCAACGGATAACAAACAGTAGACAATAGTTATGCTGCGTTGCATCTTCTGAGAAAGAAATGTCAATAACTGCAATAAAAGTAAACCTTTCTTTCTGGGCACATTGTAAGTTGCTTGTGGATTTCAGTTTTTTTTTTTTTTATATGTAGATAACCCAAGAAACTCACCGCTAATGAGGAGATTCATATTTTTACATACTACCTACAGTGTCCATGCTTTACTCTCAAGACAAAAATCCCCTAGCAAACAAAGTCCCAAATTCCTAAAGATTTTTTTTCTCCTCCTCTAAATTTCATGTATTCCCTTATTCTGAATTATCTAAGTATTTTACACTTTCTTAAGATTGCTTAGATCACTGCGTCCTTATAGATCTGTAGTACTTTCAAAAATTGTATTCAAAATTGTATGTGCATTTCTTTGAGAAATAAGGAGATTTCTTATAAGGAATGAGTGAAATATAAGATAAATATTTTCCTCTACCCATGCAATTGTAAAAAACTGAGGCTATACTTCAGCTTAATATAGTGGTTACAATTATACCAAAACTAATTTCAATTCAAGGTTCCTCTAGTTTATATACACAAATTATTTTAGATCATTACAAATATTTCTTCTATAGTACTTACATTACATATTATAGAAATAGACAATATTTCAAAAGAAAATAATATCTTCACATCTTTTTAATGCCCTGTATTTTACTTCCTCCCATGCAGTTATCATTCAACATGGAGGTATTTATTTATCATTGATCAACAGGATTGTCCTACACGCTGATGTGTGGAATATACCTAAAATAACTGAGACCATGACTTATTTTTTCATATAAGGCATGAAAGTTTGGACATATAAGGAAGAACTACAAATATTTAAACTCAAATAATTTTTGAATATTTATTAGCCAAAAATTGTTTGCTATATTGGTAAACATAAAAATTGGTTGATTTAAATCTAAATTTCTGAAATAGAAATGTAAAAATAACCTATATATGTGTTTTAAAGCAAAATCAGAAACTAATTTTCATTGACTGTCTCATCATTTAAAAATAAGCACTCTACTTCACTACTTATTTCTATATTTTGAATAATTTCATAACCATATCTTAGTTTTTGAGCTGCTCTAACATTGTAAAAGTATTTTTAAACTCATACATTTTAACATAATATTATTCTATTAATATATTTATAACATTGCCAACAATTTTCTTCAAAGTTACACTAATTCTTTTCTGTCTCCCATAATATTTTTTATTTTTATTTTATTTATTTATTTATTTTTTTTTTTGAGACAGAGCCTCAAGCTGTCACCCTGGATAGAGTGCTGTGGGATCACAGCTCGCAGCAACCTCCAATTCCTGGGCTCAAGCGAATCTCTTGCCTTTGCCTCCCAAGTAGCTGGGACTATAGGCGCCCGCCACAATGCCCGACCATTTTTTTTGGTTGCAGCCGTCATTGTTGTTTGGCGGACCGGACTGGATTCGAACCCGCCAGCTCTGGTGTGCATGGCTGGTGCCTTAGCCCTTTGAGCCACAGGTGCCGAGCCCCCATAATATTTTTTTAATTCAGAAAATATTCTCTTTAGTAAGTGTCAAGACATCTCGTAAGCTCTTGGCAAAATGTATTATTCTCTATTTCAATTATTTTTCAAATTTTTATTACAATATATAATATAAATATTTCAGCCTAAGTTTCTTACAGCTACTCCTTTTGCTTCCATTCTAAAGATCATTAATTCAACAATTATTTTTAAAAGATAAAACTTATCAAATGAGTAGTTTCTACTCCAACTTTCACCATTTTGACCAAATATAGAGGTTACACTAAAAAGTTCTTTCCATTCTAAAGACAAATAGAAAAATAAGAAAACAAATATATGTAGTCTGAAGTAATTTTTTGCCATTCAATATCACCATCATCACAAATATTTTGTAGTTCAGTCATCCTAAATTTGTATATATGTGATATTTTGAAATATGAACAACTATAGTTTACATTTTAGAACATCACTGCTTCTTTGGACACAATTATCTTTTATGTCTACATGAAATCCAATTATTAAGTACATTTATGCTGCAAAAATTTCTTAATTTTCACACATTTCATTTTTATCAAGACAAACATTTTCTGATTTTTAAACCTTAAATTATATTTAGTAATGCATATTGTCATCTCAAAACCAATTAATTTTATCAACTGTTGAACTTTGTAACTGAATTATAACAGCATTCACACACTACTGTTACACATTTTTTCTTTAACAACATATATTTTTTGAAAAGTCTATAAAGGGTATTTAAAAGCAATTATTAAAATTAACTTATTTCTATTAAGTCATCTCAAATGGTAACATAAAACCTGCACATGTAAATTTTGCAATGTTCTCCTGATAATGATTCAACATGTTAATAAATGTTACTTCATTTTCTGGTGCATCATGAGTACCAAAAACGTTGAAATGGGAAAATAAAAGGACAGTCACTAGACCTAATTAACATGTCAAGCTTCACAAAACAGTATGATGTGCAATTTTTGTATTTGCATATGTTAAATATCATGTTTGTGTGTAGCCTCCCTTAAACAATGTATCAGTTACTTATTGCTGCATAACAAATTATAACCAAATTTAAGCAAAACAACTCAGTTATTGCTGCATAACAAATTACCGCCAAAGTTAAGTAAAACAACTCCGATTCTGAGGGTTAGGAACCTAGAAAGAGCCTAACTGGGTGGTAAAAGTTGTGTCTCTCACAAGGTTGCAATGAAGCTGCTGGCAGAGAATATGGTTGTCTGAATACTCACCTTGGTCTGGAGAATTTGCTTCCAAGCTCACTTCCAGGAAGTCCTTAATTCATTTTTGTTGGCCAGAGACAATATTATTGTCTTCCCATGTGAGTCTCTCATAGCAGGTATTTTTCCACATAAAAGGAATCAGTAGTGAGTGACAAAGAGAGAGAGAGAGAAGGTGCTCAAGATGACAATTACAGTCTTTTCCAAGCTAATGTTGAATGTGACATACTACCATTTCTGCTATTTTTCACACTGACCAAAACTTGTATCGAAAGGATTATACTAGGGTAGAAATGCCAGGAACTAGAGATCCTGAGGGGTCTTCTAGGAGGCTGGCTTCTCCAAATTACTACTCCCTTTTAGAATAGAGGAAAATTTGAATATTCTAGAGTTCAAGTGGTAATAAATGTCGTCGCCATAACTCTCCTGGAGCATGGAAAATTTAGACATTTTCACAAAATACATATTCATCACCAACATCCTAGAAAAACAGAAATTCAGTACCTAAGTTTTTCTCAACTATTCATTTGTGTTCTTAGGAAAACATTACTGTCAGTAGTTTCTTCGGAAATGAAATTTGTTTCTGCCCAACGAAATAAATTGCTGTAAATTGATGCCACATAAAAGATGAGAAAACACACACACCACACTGTAGCAAGAGTATTCAGACACCTCTCTGTGACCCACAGGTGAACAGCTCATCCTGTATTTCCACACAGACCTCAGAGCAACTAAACCTGTAATTGTCTATATTTGCCACTGACCCAAATGGACACCAAGCAAACTTGTGCATATTGCAAGCTGAAACATGGATAATGACACATAACTGGCCGGTGCAACTGGCCAGCCAGGGTCAAGAAATCCAAGAGACACAGGTTCACTCTTTCTGCTGCTGGTTTCTGAGAGTACTGGTTCTTTTATTCAGATGTTCTGTATATAGTCATTTAAAAATTGTTAGTACCCTGTGTAGTAAAACAGTGGAGAAAAGATAGTTGCATTATCAATAATCATCATTTAAATGTAAACATTTGTTGAACGTTTTTAGTGCATTTGATTTTCCATCATGGAGAAGGCCATGTGGAAAATTGGAAATACTATAAAGCCTATATTTATTTATTGGAATGTAAGAATGATAACAATAATATAATAAGAATATTTTATTTTAAATATAGAATATTTCCAGAAAAATATACTAAATGATATCTTGTATCAATAGAAATAAGCCACAACTGTCCTAATAAATTTGCCATATAATTACTGGTGACCTTAAAAATAGCCTTATATTTAGACTAAAGAGTGAAAACTAATAAGGTTTAATATACATATTATGTTGATAACATTTCTAGACACTTAATGGTAGTAGTGAGAAATCTATCACTGGTATGTATCTTTTTCTGGTAAATGCATTGCCACAAATAAAAGTTATGAGAAGACTGGCAAAGATCTTGGGCTTTCCAAACCTTATTTTTAAAATCAATTCCTAGTGAACATACAAGGTAATCATTCCTATAATACTCTGTGTGCTTCAGCAATAGAGATATTGTCATACCACAAGAGGATACTGGTAGTAGGAGTGTAAATAATAGATAAGCAGACAGCTGGTAAAAACTTTGAACAAACATCAAGCCTTAAATGGTTACATTGGCAAATGTTAACGACATCCCCTCCCTAACACTTTTAAAGGAGCTCTCAGCAAGCCTGGAGTTGTTTTGAGTGGTTCTTAAGAGCATGTTGGTGCTTCTCTGAAGAGGAATTAGAGTTCCAGAATAAGATTCCTAGTGGAGTTGCTCTCCAGTCAGAAGATGTCAGTTACCCTCATTCAGTCAAGACATTACTATGTTTCTTCAATCTGATGGCTTGTGAGTTTTAAAGGTTGACCTTTTCAGAGATATCATTATACAAAGTTTCAACCATAGAGAAAACTGTGCACCTATTTCCCAGAGTTAGCAAGTATAGAAATTTTCCTTCCCCTTCTCTACTTTTTGTGGAGCTTGGTGGGTTGTGAGTCTTTTTAATATTACTAGACATGTTTTTACTTTCTATGGGTAGAATATTTTCTTTTTCTACCAATTTATTTAGTACAGCATCATATTCAAATTTCTCTGATGTTAAAAACATTGAGCATATCATTATATAGCTAATGGCCTTAAAGGTTTAAATTTCAACATCTTTTTTTTTTTTTTTTTTTTTTGGCCAAGGCTGGGTTTGAACCCGCCACCTCCGGCATATGGGGCTGGCGCCCTACTCCTTTGAGCCTCAGGTGCCACCCTACATTTCAACATCTTGCTTATTTATACCCTTTATGTATTTTTACTTATCTTCTTTCTTTATAGGTGATGTATAGTAATTTTTGGACTTTTGTACAATTCAAATATTTCTTAGGAGTCTACTGATGGTTTGCTATATTGCGTATATCATTATAAAGAGCTTGGCAATTTTAATGTGGCTCAATACATCAGTCCTTTGCTGTATGGCTTGTGCTTTATGTGTTTTATTTGGGAAATCTCTACCTCTACCTGATGTCATAAACTTACTTTTCTAATATTGTCATCTAAAAATTTAAAAATTTTACATTTCTGATTTATAGCTTTAAATAATTTGATATTTACTTTTATGACATGAATTAAAATTTACACTTATACCCTATGGATAAGCATTATCCATATGCCCTTAATAATTCATCCATCCTTTTCTTAATACTTTTAAGCCAGCTGCCTATGCACTAATATCTGATAAATGCATGATGCCATTTTTGAATTTTCTATTTAGCTTCACTGTCTGTCTTAAACCAATGTCTTATTGATTTAAGTAGCATACATTATCATAAACCTTCAAATCTGGTAGAAAGTACTGCATTCATGTTCTTTTAAATGTTCTTTAATGGACTTAGCCTTTTATTGTTCTACTTGAATTTTGGAATCAACTCAAGTACAATAACAAACCCTTTTGGACTATTAATTAGAAGTGTAATTAAATTTGTATGTCGATTCAAGCAAAATTGTTATCTTTGTAATACTGATTATTGCCATCCATAAACACAATGATTTTCATTGATTTTATTTTATTAAGCTATCATTTTTTCCAGAGATTTTCATGTTTTCTGTTTGATGTATTATTAGTTGATTTGCATATATTTTTTTCATTGTGAAAAAAGCCTACTTTAAATCCCATCTTCCAATATGTTTTATTCAATTTGTTTGAATATATTGATCTTGTAACTAACACTCTTGTTCAACTATACTACTCATATATTTTGTATATAGAAGCTCATGGATTTTTGATGTTAACAAACTTCTGTGAAAAAGAGCAATATTGCTTCCTCCTATTCAATTGCATTATTGCTTACTTTTTCTACTCTTTATATGTCACTGACTAGAACTTCAAGTATAATGTTTATGTTGAAAATATTTACTTTCTCTGACTCTAATGCTAATACTTTACTAATAATATGATATTTCCTATTTTTTTCACAGGTACATATAATGTTAAAATAATTTTCTTGAATTGTAATTTTAAAAACTATAAAGGCCTCTTGTATTTTATTGAAGGCTTTTATGCATAGGTAGCAGTGAATTTCTACTTACCTAGTGTTTTATTACTATTACTAAATTTTGTTTTCTATTAATTATCATTTCAGGATTTTTATGTTGTTCTTGTGAAATATTGATATTAAAGAAATGCTAACCTTAGAGAGATTTAGGGAGGATTTCTTCTCTTTGAAGTCTATGGAAGTATTTTTATAAAATAGGGATTAGCTAATCCTTGAAAATTTGTCCTGGCAAGCCTTAATTGCTTTATTTAATTTCTAATCTATTTAACTATGATAGATTCTATAAATCTAAATTTTTTTTAGTTGCTTCAGCAATAATGTTTTTCTGAATTATCTAAAGTACTGTTACCTAGAAATGCTTCTTGCCAGTGTTCTTTGCATCCTACTCTTATTCCTTTGTTGAATTTGCATGACTTTGTAAGCATCCTCCCCCACAAAAATGTTTGAGCCCTAACCTCAGTTTTTATAGTATGAAAATTGTGTTAACATTTACTTTCATTCGCGAGTAATACACAACCTGGGTATCAAATAGACTGATATCATAGTATTTTCTTATTACAGCTATTACTACAGAGGAGGAGTTAAGCATTCTTCTAATAATTGTTTCTTTGATGATTGTTTTAAATCTCCCTCATATTTTCACCATAACAAGGATTTTTTGTTGTCTGCTCTCTTTCATTATTTGTAAATATAAATTGGTGGGTATTTGGATTGCTATTTCTTTGTAATTTGTCTATTTACACCCAATTTTGATACTAAATTGTTATTGAAATATGTTTTATTCAGAAAATTAAATCTTGGGGCATTGCAGTTGTAGCTATGATCTTTGTCTTCAAAAATGTAGTGTAGGGCAGTCTTTATTTAACCATTTTAAATTCATCTATGATACTATGATTTTTCTTTTTCCTCAAAATTTGAACACTTATTTTCTGACACAAATTTGCTTCATAATACAATTTAGTATTTCCTTTCTTGCCTTTCTTATTTTTTACATTTTATATGCATTTTTTGCCCTCCCATTTAGCTCATAAGTTATTCCATTGTAGAGTACATGTATGTGTGTTTGTATATATTAATTTTATTCCCTTGAAGTATACTGCACAAAAATTTCTATGCTTACACTGCTCCAAAACTACTGCTTTGTATGTATAAGGAATACTTGCTCTAGAGTTAAAGCATTTTTCCCATTTTTTAAAATTACAAAGCATTAAGGGGGCAAGGATGTTTTTGTTATACGGATAGCTGATGTACTGTTTAAGTCAAAGCTTTTAGCATGTTCATCATTAGAATTGCTGTTCAATGTATCTAATAAGAAAGTCATTATACCTAACCCCTTCATACACTTCCACTCTCTTGGTTTCCAACGTCCTTTACATCACTTTATGTCGAGGGATGCCATCATTGAACTTTTAATTATTAGAAAGAACATGTGGTATTTGTTTTCTTATTCTTTAGATACTTCACTTAGGAAAATGTTTTCATTTCCATCCAACTGACTGCAAAAGACATTACTTCATTCCTTTTTATACATGAGTAGTGCTCCACAGTATAAATATGACACATTTTTTTAATCTACTCATGAATTGATGGACACTTAGACTGATTCCACATCTTTGCGATTGTGAATTGTGCTGCAATGCACATTAAAACATGGATGTCTTTTGATAAAATTACTTTTTTCCCTTTGAGAAGATATCCAGTAGTGGTAAGTGTAGATTTATTTCCTTAAAGAATCCCCATACTCCTTTCCATAGAGGTTGTACTGATTTGCAGTTCTAGCAACAGTGTATACATGTTCCTTTCTTTTTGCACACATGTCATTATCTGTTGCTTTTTTGAGGGCCATTCTCAGAGGGATAAAGGGGTATCTCATTGTAAAATTATTCATTTATTTATTTATTTATTTATGAGATGGTTTCACTCTATTGTCCCAAGCTATGGTGCCCTGGCCTCAGCCTAGATCATAGCAGCCCCAAGGGGGTTCAAGCAATTCTCCTGCCTCATTCTCCCAAGTTGCTAGGACTATAAGGCACTCACTATAACACATGGCTAACATTTCTACTTTTAGTAGAGATGGGGTCTTGCTCTTGCTTCAGGCTGGTCTTGATCTCCTGAACTCAAGTTATCCTCCAGCCTATGTTTCTTAGAGTTCTGGGGTTTACAGTCTTGGGTCACTGTGCCCAGTTAATGATAAATGTAATCTGCAGTTCCTTTATAAAAATGTGAGTTCTTTGAAAAGATAAACAAAATTGATAGACTGCCTAGCCAGATTAATCAGAAATAGTTAAGAATGGATTCAAGTAAGCGAATCAGAAATTAAAAAAGAGACATTATAAGTAAAATCACATAAATGCAAAATATCAGCATGATTACTAGGAAAATGTTTTTGTGCACAATCTAGAAAACATAGAGGAAATGGATAAATTCCTAGCAACAGACAACTTCCCAAGCCTCAAACAGGAAGAAATCTTGAATGGACCAAAAAGTAGTAGGGAGAGTGAAATGGTCATAAAATATTTCCCAATCATGAAAACCTAGAGACCAGACACATCCACAGCTGAATTCTACCAGAAATATTAATACAAAGAACTGGCACATATGGTACTGAAATTGTTCCATAGCATCACTCCCCAACTCAATCTGTAAAACCAGTGTCATCTTGTTATCAAAGTACAGAAATGACATGCAACAATAATGACGGTCCAAAATCTCTTATGAACATAGATACAAAAATTCTTAACAGGATATGAACAGATGTAATTCAACAGTACATCAAGAAGACAATTCACCATGATCAAGTAGATTTCATCCCAGGGATGCAAGGATGATTTAGCATATGCAAATCAATAAATGTGATTCAGCACATAAAGAGAAGCAAAAACAAAGACCATATGATCATCTCAATGCATGAAGAAAAAGCATTCAATAAAATCCATCACTCTTTCATGATAAAAATCTCAGCAAACTAGGCATGGAAGGAACATTTCTCAAAATTATGAAAGTCATGTATGACAAACTAACAGCCAACATCCTACCGACTGGGAAAAAGTGAAAGCATTCCAAGTACTGGAATCAGACAGAAGTGTCCTTTACCATCACTTTTATTTAACATCCTTCCAGAACAATGGAATTTAATCAACTTCTATTCCAAATCCTTGCAGTAGCAATCAAGCAAGAGAAAGAGACAAAGGGTATCAGAAAAATGGAGGTCAAAAACTCTGTGTTCACTGATGATACGATCTTGTATCTAGAAACCCCTAAGAACTTCATTCACCCAGAAACTCCTGGAATTATTAAATTAATTCAGCAAAGTCTCAGGTTATAAAATCAATATACACAAATTAATAGCATTTGTACATACTAATAATAGTCAAGCTGAGAGTCAAATCAAGGACAATAACTTTTATAACAGCTTCACAGAAAATAAAGCACCTCAGTATATGGTGGATATGGTGGCTCATGCCTGTAAACTTAGCACTCTGGGAGGCCAGCTTGGTGGATTGCTTGAGTTCAAGAGTTGCAGACCAGCCCGAGCAAGAGTGAGACCTCCTGTCTCTACTAAAAACAGAAACATTAGCCAGGCGTTGTGGTTCAAGCCTATAGTTCCATCTATTTAGGAAACTGAAGCAAGCGGATTGCTTAAACCCAGGAGTCTGAGGTTGCTGTGAGCTCTGACACCACAGCAATCTACCCAAAATGGCAGAATGAGACTCTGTCTAAGAAAACAAAACAAAACAACAACAAAAAAAAACCTCTGAAAATATGCTTAATAAAGGTGGTAAAAGATTGCCCCAAAAGCTGATGAAAGAAATCGCAGATGACACAAACAAATGAAAAACATACCATGCTCATTGATTGGTAGATACAATATTAGTTATATGTCTATTGTGTCCAAAGTGTTTATAGATTCAAAGCGATTCCCTTCAAAATAACAACATCATATTTTACAAATCTACAAAAATAAAACAAAACAAACAAAAAAACTGCACTTCATTTGGAGCCAAAAAAGAGACTGGCTAGCCAAAGCTATGTTAAGAAAAATAAAACCTGGAGATATTGTATTACCTGACTTCACGTTACACTATGAGATTATACTAACTGAAGCAACATGATACTGGTACAAAATTAGACATATAGACCAATAAAATGGAGTGGGGAACCCAGAAATAAAACTCATTTCCTGAAACTGACCTTTAACAGTGTGGATAACAACATACGCTGGGAAAGGATGACCTATCTAATAAACGGTGCTGGGAAAACTGAATAATCACATGCGGAAAAATGAAATAAAATCCCCGTCACTTCTGACACACAAAAATTAATTCAAAGTGAGCAAAAAATATAAATGTAAGGCATAAAACCATAACATTTTTAGAATAAAACCCTTCTGGACATTAGCCTAGACTAAGAATTTATGCCCAAGTCCATAAATGCGATATAGCAACAACAAAAATAAATAAGCCCTAATTAAATTACAAAGCTTCTGCACAACAACGGAGTTCATCAATAGGGTTCACAGACAAATGACAGAGTGGGAGAAAATATTCGCACACTACACATCCAATAAAAGGCGTAAACTGTGGTATATGTGTACCCTGGAATACTATTCAGTCATAAAAATATGGGCACTTCACATCTTTTGTATTAACCTGGATAGAGTTGGAGAGCATTCTCTTTCGTAAAGTAGCACAAGAAAGGAAAAACAAGTATTTAATGTATTCAATATGAATACGAAGCTAGGCGATGAAATAAATAGATGCCCACAGAAGAGAAACACTGATTTTTAATCAAGTTGGTGGTGTGGGGGAGTAGGGAGGGAGGAGTGGGGAGGAGGGAAAAAAGATTGGTGTACTCTCATCTACTGGGCTAAATGTAAGGGTATATGTCAAACCTCGTGGGTAAGGGGCACAACTACAACAGGGACTTCACCTAGCAAATGCACACATTGTAACCTAATTGTTTCTACCCTCCTATTAATCTGAAGAGGAAAAAAAGGGCTAATATTCGTAATCCAAAAAGAAATCAAATCAGCAAGTAAAAAACAAACAACCCTATTAAAAAGTGGGCAAAAGACACAATGGAAAATTTTTAAATGAAGATAGACAAATGGTCAACAAATATATAAACAAAAAAAGTTTTCTTTCAGAATTAAGTATTGCATCTACACCTCTGGTTTCTGCGTAGGAACCAAATGCTCTGCACTTAGGACAAAGTTCATTTGGCTGGAGAAAAGAGGGAACAGGCTAAAAGAGAGGTGAGATGGGGACTTAGGAGAGACTCTTTTCAAACAAATCATACTGTGTTGATTAAGCTTTCATGCTGAATGCAGTCAAATGGAGAATTACATCTGCATGTGGAAGATGTTTAAATTTAGTTACTCATCCATCGTAGGAGACACAAAAGGAAAGTTGAAAGAATTGAGGTGAAATTACCAAGTTTAAACTAATGTGATATTACATTGAATACTCATTTTGGTAAAAGCTAGCATTTAATTTTTTTTCTTTTTTACTTTGGAACTTTTTATTAGGATTTCTAGTGTTACCACATTGATTTGTTGCTAAATAATTAAGGTACATTTACTGGACATCTGTTGTGATCACAGTAAAGTATCCCTAGCAATATGAAGTCTAACTTTCTGTCACTCTTGCATTGACTATTTCTTAGAATGCACAATGACGGATATTTATATCCAACTCCCCTTTGCAAACGCTAAATAGCTGCAGCCTCAGCAGTTGGAAGAATGTAGTTAAGGAGATACACATAACATTTAAAGACAAAACACAGACTACCTGTGACCCCAATCCGTACCAGCTTCCCCTTCCCTAGCCTGCCCCAGCTGCCAATGCCTGTCTATTTTTGGCAAGGTCTTAAGATGACTCCCATGTTCTTACGGTCATTCAATTTGTTCTCTCAAGGCAATGGCTTTGCTCTTTCCTTGCTTTCACTTTTGCTGTTCTGTTTTCAGCCTTGATGATGTGAGCTGGCCTTTGGGTCAGTTCATTCCTCTCTCAACCACAACTGTCGGCTTATCAGTATTTTATTGTTTCCCATATACATGTCACTTCTCTGAGTCTATCACCTTTTTCTTCTGTGCCTACTATGACTGTTCTGAGGTAAGAAGAAAAGTCTTACAATACCCCTAATACTCTGAAGTTTTACTTGTCTGTATATTTTCACATCCTCACAGCTAATCTCCGTCTCCTGCCTTCCCATCTTTCCAGACTTGTGCCTAGGATCAGCTATGAAATAAATACATACACTACTTAATCAATTAATGCAAGTAATAATACAATTTTTTTCCTCCCCTGTTGCAAATGAACACCATCCAGGTGTTTTTAGAAAGAACCTTCATAAAACTTATGTTTTCACAAAATACTTTGAACGGCAGTGGGACAAATAGATTGTAAGTTAGAAAAACTCTAGGTATAAGGCCTCAGAAGGTTGTTTGAGAACACTAAAAGATGATAATTCTGACTTCTCCTAGACTACACTTGGAGAAGGAAGAGTCGATCTTAAAAAACGTATAGAAGGTAATATTATAGTTTTAATGAATTCCTTTATGAAGAAAGGACACTTTAAATATTATAGAGACAGAGCCACAAATACAAAGCTCAGCAATTTGTCAATACTTCTCCAGAGAGAGTGCTTTTCTTAAAGTATCAAAAAACTAAGTTTAATATTTATTTTGTTCTGTGAAAGACATTTTAATTTTTTTAAATTTTATGTCAGATTCCATAACTTGTCAGGGGATGCCAAAATAATTTTCTGTCTGTTAATATTAAAGAAGAACAAGGACAATTTATCAATTAATTATGACAAAAAAAAGTCCCACAGTTTTGAATTTTTTTTAAAAAAGCATCACACATTTTCCAATTCTTTAATTTTCCTGTCTTTAGGGTCATAATATCCAGCAGCAAAAAATCACCAACTAGGAGAAGACAGGGGAAAAGCATGGCCATGGAAGAAGTTGTTCCAATAATGTTTTGTGATTGTTTCTAAATTAAGTACTAGTAGAAGAGTTGAACCACTTGGAAATGTTTAGAGATAAGTAACAAACAGGGCTTCGCACTTTTGAACTAATTTGTTACCTGAATATACGACAGACAGGCTTCTTAAGGAGAAGTCCGGCTTTGACCCTGATTTGAAATAATCCTATGGTAAAGACGTAAGTACTTTATTTCATACACACCATAGGGCTTTCTGCTGGAGGACATGAGCCAGTAGAGGTTAGGCTTAGGACTTTGGACCCTGGGCAACACAAAGATGCATCTATTGCCTGCCATCTTCATTTATACTATTTAACTTTGTACTTGAAGTGCTTCGTGCAATTCCTTGCTGCTGAAATGTTAAAATATGTTTGCTGAATAAATGGACAAATATATTTCATTCTATTAGCAATTAATTCTTTGCCTAAATCTGAAGAACTTCATCATTTGCTAAGTTTTAAATGTCCGTTTTCTCCAAGGCTATGTTTTTATCTTTCTGTTTTTCTTATTTTCTCCAACTTCCCTCTGTGGCTTATGTGACTGAACGTCTTTAGAGATGTTTCCAAGAAGTTTTAGGATAGTGATGGGAATTTTGTGCGCTCTTAACTAACATTTCTCAATGAAGAAATAAATAAAAGAATAAAACCAATAAATTAATATGTTATACCAGTATGAAGAGCAGCGCTAAAAATCTAGTCTCTGAATGTGGAAATCATATCTACTCTTCTACTATTTTGATACTCTTAAAATTATTATTACCAGCATCTAAAAGTATTTTTTTCTTTTCTTAAAGACAGAGTCTCACTTAATCAACCTTTGTCGAGTGCTGTGGCATCACAACTCACAGTAATCTCCAACTCCTGGGCTTAGGTGATTCTCTTGCCTCTGCTTCCCGAGTAGCTGGGACCACAGGTGCCCGCCACAATACCTTGCCACTTTTTATTTTTGTTGTTGTTGCAGTTTGGCTGGGACTAGGCTCGAACAGGGGTACATGTGGCCGGTACCCCCCCCACTGAGCCACAGGCACCACCCTCTAAAAGAGTATTTTCATGTATTCTTCCATATCTATTAAACAGTTACCTGCCTGTGTCTTCTATGAGCCAGTATTTTATGATTTTTTAATCATAAACTGAAATGTACCCAGGATATATTGTGTTTAGACAGATTTAATTAATCCCTATAGAAATTATAAAGTGATCATCATATTAATTTAAGTGATAGGAAACTAAATCGCAGTTAAATTAAATAACATAGCTATAAGATTTAAATTCCTATTTGAGAGTTTGTAAGTGAATCTTTAAGATTGTCATGTTCAGGATGAGCTCATCCTATGATACAGCAATCAAAGCTCTCACTCCACCATCCCTTCAACTTCTCCATGCCAATGTCCCTCTCCAGAACTGGGAACTATTTCTTAGAATTACTTCATATTTGAAACCTAATAGTGTTTCTCTTATACAATCTCTCATAACTTCAACATTGTCATAGCTTTATTGTCACCTAATCCGCTCTAAATTTCCATAGACCTTACTCATCCCTTTTTATCCTTGTCATCCCTTCTTCTCCTTCCACATTTTCCCACTTAGCTTAGAGACACTCTCAGGAATAGGAAAGTGTTCTATTATAGGAACAAGGCCCAGACTCAGATCGTTTAAACAAAGATTAATTTAATGACTCCAATCTACGGAGTCCAGAAATATATCACTCCAGATGACGTGCTAGGCAACCCATCGATCTGATCTTGGTTCAAGGTCCTATTATCTCATAAGACATTGTCTGTCTTTATCTTTCAGTTTTACATCTTGTCTTCCTACTTATGTAAACTCCTGGGTAAAAACCAAGGAACAAAACAAAAACAAACAAACATAAATGCATCATCTCCAGCCTCTAAATTTGTCTCAGCACTATGTAAAACCCCTGCCCCTTGGACATGGATTACTCCTTTTCTTATTGCCAACATCAAAAATTACCAGCCAACTCTAATTCCTTACACAGCTTCTATCTTCCTTATTCTCAGAAAATGTCTTCAACCAACTTAGGTTCATTTAAGGTCTTGTTAAGTACATGCCTTTTTGATTTTTGAAGACTAAACATTTTGAAGATTTCTAAGTGAATCCTCTTTTCCCAGAGGTTGCGATGTACTTTTGGTGCTGATTCTCTCACCTTCCGTAGTCACTCATCACATCTTGTTGCTCTTCTGTGTTTTCAGCTGTAAGTTTGCTAATGACTTCTTTCCTTTGCCTTACATATGTTCTCAAACCGAAAGAGCAGTCACAACAGATGCCTCTCGTTGTGTGACTGTGCTGCTGCGTCACCCTCCTTCCTCGCTCAGAGGGCTCAGTCAACACTAGCATGCCCTGATCCTTTGCTTCTCATTTGCTCTTTAGCTCATTGCAATGTAGTTTCTGCCTCTGCTCTATTGAAATTGTTTTGGCAGTTATTGTCAATAATGTCCTTGTTTCCAAATTCAATTCTTAAACTTTAGTCCTTATCTTCCTGGGCATATGAGCCGGTTCTCTGTTGCTCCTTTTTGGTTACTTCATTGTCATTAAAACCCTCTCATTTCCTTCCTACTTTTCTTTTCTTTTTCAGATTAAAATGAAGGTACAAATGATTCAGTTGCATTGTTTTCATTTCTATGGTAAAGTTGAAGCTGTAGTTTGAGGCCTTCACACAGGAGATGTGCTGCAGACCCTTACATTGTGCACATTAGGTGAGAGCTCACCAAACCCCCTCCCGTCTGCCCTCCCCCCCCCATCCACCCTCTCCTCTCACTGGAATATACTTGTGCTTTTCTCTTGTGTGGCTGTGTAGTTGTTTTTCTATTGGTTTCAAGTTAATCTTGAGTACACTGAATACTCAATTCTTGTGATACTTTAGTAAGAAGAATGTGCTTCAACTCTATCCAGGTTAATACAAAAGACATACAGTCTCCATCTTTTTATGGT
The DNA here is from genome assembly GCA_963573935.1 of Arctocebus calabarensis. Lineage (NCBI taxonomy): Eukaryota > Metazoa > Chordata > Mammalia > Primates > Lorisidae > Arctocebus > Arctocebus calabarensis. The sequence goes on from CAUYON010006874.1 coordinate 27,401, forward strand.
TGGATAGTATTCCATGATATCCATACACCACAGTTTATTAATCCATTCATGAGTTGATGGGTGCTTGGGTTGCTTCCACAAATTGGCTATTGTGACTTGAGCTGCAATAAACATTTTCGTGCAAATGTGAAGACTATTATTCCCCCTACTTTCTAACGATTTATTTCTCAATTCTTAACTATCCAACTTCTCCATATTTCTTTTATTGTTCCACTTTTGTGTCATTCTAAATCTGCTTTTTTGGGCGAAAGCATATATGTAAGCTGAGCATTGATAAATGAATTCTGGCTTTCTATTCATTCACTTCTTTGTATCCTTCACATATGTCCCATTAATGCTTCAAAGTCAACATATCCAAGCTCATGACTTCTCCACTGGACTCACTGGAGTCACTGCTCTCTCTCGCACTAAGTAAGATTAACTACTATCATCATTGCTGTTATTATCATTGTTATCAGCATAATCACACGGTATTATTTTGTTTATATTTCTGAGATCCTCTTTTATGTAACACAACTTTCATAATATACTATGTTAGTAAATTTATTTTCATCTTTTAAGCAAACCTTATTAGTATCTACGGATATTTTTATTATTGTTGTTATTTTAGTCATCTTCTAAAACGAGACTGAAAATGCTTTGAGGGAAGGATTCTAGCTAACTTATTGTTATAATACATCTAGTGTATTCATAGTGCCTGCCACTTAGTTGAGTTTAGTAAATGTTACTGAAAATAGCAAGGGAAAATATTACTGCAATAAGCTCTAGATTTTAGCCTTTTTCTTTTGTCTTCTTTTATCTTTTTCTTCTCCATGATCACTCCCTCATTGAGTTAATTCACCTTTTCCCCTGGTTATAAATACCTCTATTACTCAGTAATCCTCAAATTTTATTCCTCATTTGGGTCAATCTCCTGAAATTTAGTTTTGCAATCCTATTCTTCCTTTTCTTTAAAACGAATGCTCCTCAGTTCTGTTTCTTTCTCATTTTATACCAGATTCACTAGCAAATCATGGCCCTGCCTTCAGAACACATCCCGACTGCATGGCGCTTCTCATTGCTTCCTCACACTTGCGGTACTCCAGTCAACCTGCTGTACTTCCATGCACTGCATTGCTATAATGCCTCCATCTGCCTCTGACTCGAACCCCGGTCTGTGTTCCCTAGAGTCTTTCCTCAACACTCTGCTGGAGTGATCCCTTTAAAAACTCATTCAGATCACCTTCAAAGTTTCTGCTGCCTTTGTATCTAAACTAGGGTAAAAGTCACTGATAAAATGATGACCACAAGATTAGCTACCCATTACCTCTTTGACTTGTTCTTCTCATGACAACATCGCTCACTCCCTTTCCTCTTGCCAAGGAAAGGAAAAGGGTCATTGCTTTCCTTTTACCATAGCAGGGATATTTTGACCTCAAAGTCATTTCACTTGCAGCTTCCTCTACCCTGGAATGCTCCCCTCAGGGCATCCTAATGGTTTTTAACGTTCTTCAGAACTTTACTTAAAAGCAAGGGCATCCATAATTTAAAATTATAAACCAATCCTTATATATAGACTGAATTTTGTGTTCTCCCTACCCTCAATTAATATGTTGAAACCTAAACCCCGTTTTGATGACATTTGGAGGTGGTACCTTCTTAAGGATATTAATGCCCTTATAGAGGAGACTTAAGAGAGTTGCCTTTCCTCCTCCTTCCCTGTGAGGACACAACCAGAGAGGGCTGTGAACTAGGAAGACGTGGGCCCTCAGTAGATACTAAATCCTTAAGTGCCTTGCTATTGGACTCCCAGCCTCCAGGACTGTCAGAAGTCAATTTCTGTTGTAATAGCCCATCCAATTTATGGCATTCTGTTATACAACCTCAAAAAAACTAGAACACAATTCCTTCATGCTCTACACTCTCTCCTCATACATTTTCTTCCAATGTACTTAGGGGAAATACTACATATTTTCATTTATCTAATCCCATTGCTACTACCCATACACCTATTAGAATATGAGTTCTACAGGGGAAATGATTTTGTATATGATTCTTTTGGTGTTGCATTATCAATACCCAGCACAAGGCAGGCACCCTTAAACATTTGTGGTATAAGTATATGTATGTAAAATTCCATGAAACATTCATAATATTTTAAGTACCTATAATTGCAATATTAAATGACTTTTTGAGTGACAGATATGGCTATTCACTTGCATGCAAATCAATAAAAGATGGAGAAAAAAAGTCTTAAATTTAGACACACCCAAAGTGGCATAGAATGCCTGAGGAACACAACTTAGTTCTTCTCTTTTTGGAGTTTGGTTTATTTTGTCTTGCTTTACTTGTGTTTTCTCTTTATTTGCCTCTGTTCTTTTTTGGGGGGAGCAGCAAATAATATTGTCTGCAGTTAGTAGACTTGCTTAGGTCAAAGAAAGAAAACATTCAAGTCCTCAAGACTTCCTTGGACATGAGAGAGCAGAGAAGTAAGCAGATGTGATGGTTAACTACAGCTATCACAAAGGACTGGATTAATGAAATCGGTTATGTTAATCAGTTAGATATAAGCATTCCACACTGTATGTCAACTCAGCACATTGTACCCCACAAATGCATTAATGCACACAGTGATGATTTAATAAAAATAAAAAAAATCCATTAAATACAATAAAGTTTACAGAAAGTGGATAGTGACCCTAGTTGTTTTTCCTAATCTGAAAGAGAAAAAAAAGGTTGCACTCATAGCCAGCAGTAATATAAATATGTAAGTTCCAGAGATTTGAGGTGTAATTACCACTGTTCTAGAGATGTTATTATTTTCTACAGGCTGGGCTTCCCATGTTATTAATATTTATGTAGGGAGATTGTTTTAGAGCTCTAATTCCAAACTTACATTAAATGTTCTGTAAATATTGCATGCAAATTATGATAATAATAATATCTGATCAAGAATACCAAAATACTATCAGGTTTTCTGTTTTGCAGAAAGTTTGAAATAAGACATTATTCTCGGAGAAGTGAATTTTAACCAATTTCTCCAAGGATTTTCAACCATGAGACCTAATTACAAGCATTTTGTGCCATTACCTACCTTTTGTGTCCTGACCAGCACAATGTGGTGCTTGACATTCCTGACATGTTTTTATTCATTTGAAAGCATGTTTATGAAAACTAAATCCAAAATTTGTGAAAGAAAGCAAATAGAGTCCTCAGATCATCTTTCTGTGCAGAATAGATTGCATTGCAACATGATCCAGGTATGCAACCTAGTGCAAATTACTTCATGGTCTTAAATTAGCTTGAGGTTTTAAGGTAATCTCATTTTTCCCAAAGATCCCATTGCACCTCTGGGTAGTGCATATCCTCAATGCCCTATATAGTGTGAAGGTACCTTCAGTCTTTGGTTATCAGTCTGCCCCAGGTACCACACAGAACTTCCTAACCCGGGGTTCCTCAAACCTGCTAGCTTCGATTGGTACTTCCTGTGATGCCTAGGAATCACTGACAAGCCTAGTTTCAAGTAAATATGTCTCTTGATGTTACTCGCTCCCAGGGAAAGGGCAGGGAGGGAGTGGGACAGAGAGTAAAGAGAACATTTCTCAACTGAAAAACTACTTCCCTCTGTTCAAAATTGTTCTACTTCTTAGTTCTTTATGGGATGTTCAGAATAATCTCCTCAAGACCTTGAGGTTTTGGAAAGAAATAAATAAACAAGGATGTCTTGAGGAGACACATGTAAACATCTTTAAAGAGTTACTGATGCAGATTTAACTATATTTGGAGTTTACATGACTGTGATTTAAAACATTAATTTATGAAGTAACGGTTTTAGAATTTTATCAGAAATAGGTGAAGAGACTAGAGCTAATTATTCTTAAGATAGAAAAGGGCTGTAGTAATCAGAGAAACATAAACTATAGGAGACATTTGTCGTTATAAATATAGAAAGTTGGTGAATTTATTATAAGTACTATCTCATGTTATAATCGAGGCTGAAAAGTTCCAAGACCTATAGTTGGCAAGATGACAACTCAGAGGGTGGGTGCTCTACTTTCAGTCTGAAAGATGGCAGGCTTGAGATCCAAACAGAGCTGGTATTTTAGGGTGAGGGTAAAGGCAAAAAAGGCTAATCTCCCATCCCAAGTCCATCAGGCAGGAGGAATTTACAAATAGGCAAGTGAGCATTTTTGCACTATTCAGGCCTTAAATTTATTGGATGATGTTCACTTACACGAGAGCTAATGATAGTGTATATCTTATAGTGAGGGAGACAGAAATTAGTCAAATAAGTGGTTAAATTCAATGTCAAATGATAATGTTGACAAGAGCCGTAAGGAAAATACATTGTGCTATGAATTGAGTTGTGATAAAGGACTAACATGTCCTCAGAAGGCTAGAGAGATAAATTGAAGGTTAGCGTGAGTTGGTTCTACCATAGGTATATGTCAGGTGTGCCATGACATTAGAACAGAAGGATGGGCAAAGTCCTTGAGATGAGAAAGAAGGCGGTGAAATTAGGACAGTGAAGACAGCAAGCACAAGGAGAAGAGAGAAAAGCTGAAAAAGAAACAAAAGGGCTAAAACCATCCGATATCTGAAGATAATAACTGCGATACTATGCCCTAAATCTAAAAATAAGCCAGGGTATTTTTATTCAGTGTAGGATTAAGACCAAATCTGATTTGTAAAGTGTCCAGGGGAACATCATAGATTATTTTACACATTGGGATAAAGTTTCAAAGTGTTCCAAAGGACCATACCAATGTCAACATTTTTAAAATCCATATAACATTCTATAATATAAACCAATGCATTTTCAAGTAGACAATTCCCTTACTGATGCATATTGAAATAGAAACTAAATGGTCATTCACTTGAAACCTTTTCTGGGTTGTTTTTGCTTGCGAGAGAGTTTGGAACTCTAGAGAAATTTTCTGTGTTGAGACTCCCTGATTCTTCTTATAGAAATATCCTGAGAATCTTGGTATGAAAGAACCTGGCAGGGAGGCAGAGACAGATTTTGATCCTTGAGGGCTGGAATTCTGGTAAAAAGGGAAAGAAATCTGAGCTGAAACCTCTGACAGACGCTTTCCTCATGACATTTCCCTATTTTGGAAACATCCGAGTTCAAAGTCAAATAGCAACAAGAAAGGTTTCAAAATAGAAGTTTCATGTATTAAGATTTTGAGGAGACCGTGACTAGTGTTCAGAACCTGCCAGGGTTAGGAGTCTCTGTATATAATACTCCGGTTCTCAGCTAGAATTCTGTAAGCAGGGTAATCTGGAGTATATAAAAATTTGCTAAAACAAAATCCCAGCCTCTATTCAGCTTAGCTTCTGATTAAATTAAGATGATCAGACTCACTGTATCTTTCTGGCAAAGGAAAGAGTGAACTCTCTATGAAGAAAAATCATCCAGAGTGTCTATAATTTTTTCTCCATAATTCCTAGTATTAAAAAAATTAGCAAAGGGGAAAAAAAACCTTTCCTTCACAATTTTGGGGGAAAGTGTATAATAGGAATGGAAACAATTGATTCAGATATTGATTATGGTATTAACTTGTAATTAATATGATTAAAAATATAGGAGGAAATATGGTGAAGCAGGTACAAATATGTACAATTTTACCATATATGGAGTGTATAAAAAGTAACCAAATGGATATACTAGAACCAAATGATCCAATAACATTATAAAACTGAAGGTGGTTAATGGCATTTTAGAAACAGAAAAGTAACTCTCAATGAGCTGAAGCTAGGTCCACAGGAAATATACAGACTAAAGCAGGTATTGGAACCAGACAGAGAAAGGAAGGGGAAAAAAATTCCAAAACAGAGGATACGTATGGAGAAATTGAAAAGATCTAAATACATGTTTTGGAATCCCAGAAAGGGAAGAGAAAATGGGACAAGAACAATGTTGTCAAATATAAGGAAACAGATAAAAAATACCCATCCTCAAGTTCAAAATAGCCTAAAATCCCCAAAGAGTGATGGCAATGCAAAACAGATCAAGGAACATTGTGGCAAAACTACTTACTTGTAACCAAAGAGGAAAAGAAAATGTTAAAAGAATTTAAAACGTAAAACTAAACGAAAATGAAGACACGTCATTCTTACAAAGGAGCAATAGTAAGACTGACAGTGAACAATTTTTGAAATTAAACGTTATTTCAAGATAATTGCCAATCCACCTGCTGTTGAAAGAAACAATATAGAGAGATCCATGTACCTTTAATTTGGTTTTCCTCAATGGTAATCTTTTGTAGAAATACAGTACAGTATCTCAACTTAGATATTGGTATCGATATAGTCAAGCTTCAGAACATTTTCACTACCAACAAATTGGATAACCTAGAAGAAAAGATTAAAGTAGAGAAGATTAAGTTTTTGCCATCTGTCAGATTCAATATCCTTACTATTTTTAGGGCTAATCAAATTGCTAATTTACTATTAAATCAGTTATAGTTATTGGGCAGCACCTGTGGCTCAAAGGAGTAGGATGCCGGCCCCATACGCCAGAGTGGTGGGTTCAGACCTGGCCCCGGCCAAAAAACTGCAAAAAAATCAGTTATAGTCATTTGTATTTTGATTAATTGGTCTATTTTGTCTAAGTTATCAAATTTATATGGAGAATCTGAAGGGGCATCTCTATTTAATTCCAATGTTGGTAATTTGTATCTTTTTTATTTTTTTGTTAATCGTACTAAAGTTTTGTCAATTTATCTACTAGCTTATTATTTCACTAATTATCTTTTTATTGTTGGTGATTTATTGAGACTAATTTTCTTTAGCATTTTTTGTTTGTTTGTTTGTTTTTAAATATTATTGATTTCCTTCTATGTATTTTGTTCCCTTTCTTTTGCTGGCTTTCGTTCTATTTTGTCTTTCTTTTCCAGGTTTCTGAGTTGGGAGTTTGGATTATTGATTTAGTGCTACAAACATCCCTCTCACATTGCTTTCGATATGTTGCATTTACATTTTCATTCCGTTATTTCTTCTTTAAAAAAATTATTTGAGACTCTGTTTGAGCCATTGTTTAGTTTCCAACAAACTAAATTTTCCTGTTAACCTTTCTGTAGTTATTTTTAGATTGATGTTGCTGAATTCTTCTATATCCTTGCTGGTGTTCTGATTTGTTGTTCCTCAAGTTGCTGAGGGAAACTGATAAAATTGTTTGAAAAACCATTTAGCATACTGACTAAAGCTGAATATGTGCCTACCCTAATCCTTACCATGGACACACATATTTAATAAATTCCCATGTTTATACATGTATCCGTGTTTACACAAGACATGTGCTCAAAGGTTCATAACAGCACTTTTATAATATTCACAAACTGAAAAACCACTCAAATTTCCATCAGCAATTGGATAGTTCAGTCATGGTATGTTCTTATACTGGAATACTCCAGAGCAATGAGAATGAGCAAACTGTGGTCAGAATCATGCACCAATATCATCAAAATAATGTTGAACAAAAGCAGCCAGTTACAAAGGGCATATACTGTCAAATGTGCATTAGTTTTAACACTAATGTTTGATGTGAGAAGTAAAGGTGAGGGCACAGCAGACTTGCGGAGTGCTGTGACATTTTCTCCCTTGATTGTGTGTTCTGGATTCTTAGAGATGTTCATTGCAAGAAAATGTTTCAAGTTGTGCAATTAGGATTTGTGAATTTACATCTGAGCATTTCATGTATTATTTACAATAAGATGAAATAAAATGTCAGAGGAAGAATATTTGATATTTGTATCGCATTTTGAAATTGTGATAGTATAAGAGATGTCTTTATAGAAGAAAAATTTAGCAGTAGAGACATATTCTTCACTAAAATTATGAGGATATTTTTGTCTCTTATTTCTTATTGTTGCTTTAATATGTTTGTTTATATGGAAGTTACTGGCAAATTTGTTGGGGATACGTACTTTGGTATACAATGGATAAAGGACTATGTTCTTAGGAATGCTAACGATTTCCTGATAAAGAAACAATATCGTGTTGTTTCCTGATAAACAATCAATCCTGTTGTAAAACTTAGTGTCCAGAAAGAGGTAAACATGCTTTAGTGATTGATTTTGATTCGTTTTAAATAAAACATACCTAGGGGCGGCGTCTGTGGCTCAAGGAGTAGGGCACCGGCCCCATGTACTGGGGCTGGTGGATTCAAACCCAGCTCCGACCAAAAATTGCAAAATAAATAATAAATAAATAAATAAATAAATAACACCTATAAGATTTTAAGTCATATAGTAGATTGTTAGTAAGATTCACAGGCACTTTGAGGATATCCAGAATGCTATTATTGAAAACACTATTAGTAGTTGCAAGTGCCTGCAAGTGATATGGTGAATCAGGTGAGATTTGGGAATTAATTATTCCTTCAGGAGGATACGGCATCAGTGCTCAGGGAATATAGTATGGTTTGAATCAAGAAGTCTAAATGTTGGGAAGAGAATCCACATCTGAAATGACAGCTAAGATATAGAGTGCCAAATTTTATACCTCTCATGCTGAGCTACTGAAAGCCAAGAAAAACTAAAACTCAACAAAGAGACTTTTCATACTATCGCTAGTGATTCAAATCAAGAATTCTGCTCAGGCTGGGGCATTAAACCAAGTGCTGCATGATAGGACATAAACTCGCTAGTACCAGAATCTACACCTTGCACATAGGTATACATGTTAGAACAGTGATTGTACTTCACCACTCCTAATTTGTAAAAAGGGGCGAGGAAAGGATGATGCTAGTTTGACTTGTTGTATTTGTGGGTTATAATATTTTCATTAACTGTGTGAGTGTAATTCAGGGAACATGTTAACACTTGGACACATCTGAACCACATTAAGGGATAAAATACAGGCTCAGCTTTGACTAAGATTGCCAGGATTGCCAAAACATCCATGTTAAAACAATAATGTCCTGAATAAAATCAAACATTTGGATATTTATAAATAGATGTAGAAAAACCTTATGTTTTGGCATCATGTACATTTGGTGACACTGATGGATTAATTCTGATCATTATTACTTGGGAACATTGACCAAGATAATGTAACATTGTGATTCCATTACTGTAACTTGGATTATGTTTTATACTTTTTCAGAATGTTTTCACATTCACTATTTCATGTGTTCTATGGGACATCTTTTTCACTTAAACAGAGTTTGTTTTGTTTTACAAAGAGATGGATGAAATGAAAGTAATGTCTCCATTAAGATCATAGTTCATTTAATACAGATGAGAACCATATTAGTGAAAATGTAATCACTCTTCTTTCCTAAAACTATGATAATGTAGAACTGAGAATAATGCATGAGAGTTATGGAATCACATATCTATTGAAATAGAAAACACAATAGCATATTTTGGTGTGTTCCTACCATTAGTGCATTACATGGAATTCTTTCTGAGATTCACACTATGAAGAATATTCCATATTCTTCACTGGATCATATTTACATAAAGCAGAAAGAAACCTACTAATTTCTTCTGGATGAATGAAGAGAGACAAGCTCAAAGTAGCTTTTTGGGTTTTTTTCCCAGTTTTTTTTTTTAACGGGGCCGGGTTTGAACCCACCACCTCCGGTATATGGGGCCAGCACCCTACTTCTTTGAGCCACAGGCACTGCCTCTCAAAGTAGCTTTATTACCTGTGTGAAGCCATGTGAAAAACTCCGAGCTGGTACTACAACTAGTTCAGTGACTTGGGCCAGGTATCATTTTAGGGCAGGACACACTGATATCCTCAGGTGAAAACAAAACAGAAAAAAGACTCCAAGATACAAAGATTGAGATTGTCCTTAGAAAATATTATTGACTGTATTTGTGTTGACATTTTGCCAACATTATTACAATTTTAATCATATTAGACATTTTGAAAAAGTTTTGATACATTCTTTGCTTCTATCCACAAGAATAGCAGCCTTACAATAATACCACTAGTTTGCTCTTTCAAATAGGAGGCAGGACCAGAGCCACTCTATCCTAGAAGCAATATACGTTGCAATAATTTAGGGATAAAATTTATATTATTCCTCTATGAATCTTTTTTTAATTATTATTAAATCATAGCTGTGAACATTAGTGCAATCAAGGGGTACAATTGGCTGGTTTCATATACAATCTGAAATATTTTCATCAAACAGTTTAACATAGCCTTCATGGCATTTTCTTAGTTATGGAATGAAGGCATTTGTATTCTGCATTTAGTAAGTTTCACCTATACCCTTCTAAGATGCACCATAGGTGTGGCCCCACCAATTACCCTGACTTGATTGCCTCAGTTTCAATTATCAACTGCAATGCTTATTTGGTAAACTTTGTAACTTTTCCATTTTTATAAACATTTTCACTTATACTGAAATTCCTCCATGAGATTTGCTTTTATTGTGTGAGGAAGAACTGTACAGAAAAATATTTAAACTTTAGGGACAAGTTACTGTGAAGAATGAGATTATAAGAAATGCTAAGAACTCCTGATTGCAAAGTAAAACTATATTTTAGAAAGCTTTATCATAACACTAGTACTGTAAATCAGTACTTGTATTTTTCAGCACATATTTTTTGTTCTAAATTTATTTATAATATATAATATATGTAATATGTCAATATATATGAATCTTTGTACTCATTCTTTCCCTACTTAGTAAATTAGTTTTTCTAGTATTTATGGGCGAACATTATCTATCCAATACTAGTAATTAAATAATCTATAAAATAATATGAAATGTTAGAGCCATAAAATTAATTTATGTAAAATGAAAGCATTTGTGTGATTTAGTGTGTGTTTATTAATCTAAGTACAGTCGACCAGCTTCAGTAACTTCTTGCTTCTTTTCCAAAGTGTTATTTGTTTATTTTTCCACATAGACATTGGCAGAGGGAAAGTCACAGCATGATTCTTCCTTTCTTAACCACCAAAAAAGACATTTTTCCATTGACCAGCTATGAGACTAGTTCAGCTAATGTAATATTTTCATGTTCTCAAACATGCTCATTTTAATTCAATTTAGTAGCATATTTTAATATTTTTAAATTTATATAAAGAATTCGTTATAACTATTTTTAAATATTTGATTTTAAGAGGTCTTCAAATTTAATTAATTTCTTTTAAGTTTAATTATTTGTTTATTATTTATTTCTTTTGTTTATTATTATTTTTTTTGAGACAGACCCTCCAGCTGTCACCCTGGATAGAGTGCTGTGGCATCACAGCTCACTGCAACCTCCAATTCCTGGGCTCAAGCGAGTCTCCTGCCTCTGCCTCCTAAGTAGCTGGGACTACAGGTGCCCACCACAACGCCCAGCCATTTTTTTTTGGTTGCAGCCGTCATTTTGTTTGGCAGGCTGGGCCGGATTCGAACCTGCCAGCTCAGGTATACGTGGCTGGCACCTTAGCCCGTTGAGTCACAGGCGCCGAGCCTATTATTTATTTTAAGTGAACTGATTTTTCTTTTCTTTTTTTTTTTTTTGTTTTTGAGACAAAGTCTCACTATGTTCCCCTCAGTAGAGTGCTGTGGCATCACAGCTCACAGTAACCTCAAACTCTGGGGCTTAAGTGATTCTCTTGCCTCAGCCTCCCAAATAGCTGGGAATACAGGCACCCGCCAAAATGTCCGGCTATATTTTTGTTGCAGTTGTCATTGTTGTTTAGCTACCCTGGCCGGGTTTGAATGCACCAGCCACAATGCATCTAGCTGGTGCTTTAACCATGGTGCTATGGATTCCAAGCCTAGGTGAGCTGATTTTTCATTGAAATCACAATTGGATAATCATGATATCCTTTGTTCATTTTTACCTGTATATTCATGTGTCTGTATCAATACCCACTTACGTTACATTCTTTAAATACACAAGTTGCTGCTCTTTTAATATAGACATATGTATATAAGCTCTTGCTAGTTTCCATACCACCATGCTTATCTCTGTCCAACTTGGATTATCTAAGATACTTGGGTAATTCCCATCAATTATTCCAATTACTGGCTATATAGATTTTCATTTGTCTAAAGTGTTTATGTTTACACATTATATTGTTGCCTTCATTCTCATTTTTTAAACTTATATTTATTTACTAATTTAGCTCAGAGGGAATATATTAGTTTGTATATTTTAAAGTAGAAACTGTTTTATACTGATCAGAGAAAGGGAGAGACTCAGAAGACCTGCTCTTTCAGCTACAGCTTATTTTACTTCAGAACATGATATAATTTGTATTGTTGCGTCTGATAGGACTCTGACAAAATATAAGTCATGGCCTTTCTAAGTGACTTTGACTGTTCTCAGTGCTTCTTTACACATGCAATGGTTACTAATGTCTAATTATCAGTAAATCAATAACTGTTTGCTTCCTATTAACTCCTCCAAAAAGCCATTATTTCGGTCTGTGGACCCCCCGTCCCCCACCTGTGTCAACCACACTATAGGCAAACCTATTTTTGGCAGAGATAAGCTCCTGCAGTATTCTTGTGTCTATCCACTTAAATGTCATTCCATTTTAATGTCATCAGAGATCAGATTAATTACAAACAGTAATTATTTGATTATCATGCATCAGCATAGTTTGTTCCTGTTGAACCTTGTCAGGAATAAAAGTTGACTGATTTGGCTCAGGCTAGATTTTGCTTCTTGGGGCCAAAACAAACAAACAAGCAAACAAAAACAAGGATCTATCTACATATTATATATCTCTGTATTGTGATTGTAAATGTCAGCTGCTTAGTTTACAAATTGTCTGCTTTATAAACTCACTTTTTTTTTTTGGCCTGAATTTGTAAGGAACTGATTTAGTATTTAAAATGTTTGAGTCAAAAATGCTTGTCAGTATTTTTTTCATTTATAATGTATTTATTTACTCTGGGAATATAGTTGGACTCTTAGAATTCCCAGTGGCCTTCTACAAAAGGCAGAGAGAGGATCAGTAAACACTGAAACAATTACTGTGTAACTGTTGGACCAAATATGCTAAAATATGTATTACTCTGGTGGTTTTTATAACAGAGCATTCAATTTGGCTATTTGAATATGTTAAAAATTAATGAGTAGAAATTATGTTTCATTAGTTGAAATGCTGTTAGTAATTCATTAGTGTGGATTCAACCATTCTATTACAAAATATTTAAAGTGTAGGAAAAAGTATAAGAAAATGCTGACACATCTCCACCACAGATATTTGACATATTTCTTCATTTTGCAATATGTTTTCATATCACTTGTATTTTAAGGGATACACATTCAATATTCTTTCTCTTTATCATGATTTTTTCTCTCCCTCCAAAGGGATAAGCATTACTATGAAATAGATAAGTGTGTCCTCCAAATTCATGGGGGTTTTTTGCACTTTTTGGCCAGGGCTGGGTTAAAACTTCCACTTTTGGTATATGGGGCCGGCGCCCTACTCCTTTGAGCCATAGGCGCCACTCCAAATTTATGTTTTTATAGGGAGCCATCTCCAATATTATTTGTTTTTGGGACTTTATACATACTTGAAATTGACTTCATTCTGTATATATTTTACACATTGCTTTTTTCATTAGAAGTTCTATTTTTGATATTTATATATGTTACACATAGATCTAGTTAATTCATTTTAGGATTTTATTATATGACTATACTGTAATCCATTTATTTGTTATCCACGTTATGGATATGTGTGTACTTTTCAATTGTTCACTGATATATTCATGCAATAGAGATGAACATTTTTCTAGAATATTTATTTGGGAATTGAATTTTAGCAGAGTTTGTATATTTTTGTCCTTACCAGACCCAAAGCATGGACTCAATGTTCTCTCAGATTAATAATTAAAATAGTCCAGGCATGGTGCCTCATGATTTTAATCCTAGGTCTATGGGAGGCCAAGGTGGGTGAATTGCTTGAGCCCATGAGTTCAAGATCAGCCTGAGTAAGACCAAGATGCCATCTCAACTAAAAATAGAAAAATGGAGACAAGAGGATCACTTGAGCCTAAGAGCTGGAGTTCACTGTGAACTATGATGATATCATGGCATTCTACACAGGGCAATAGCTTGAGACTGTATCTCAAAAAAAAGGGGGGGAGGAATAAAATTATTCAAACAAAATATGCCAATAATTCTTATGGGACAGGAAGAGATATTACATCATTAAAAAAATCACACAAAATTTAAAGCACATGAAACTAAAAGCATTTCAAAAGATTCAGTCCAATCCTCAGGATTTATTCTATAAGGCACATAAATTGAACCTGTTTTATTCTAAGCAGTAGAGTATTTTTTGCTCAAGAGGAAACTCCCACCTAAAACATTAAAAAGATCAATTATCTGGCTTAGCACCTGTAGCTCAGCGGATAGGGTGCCAGTCACATACAATGGAGCTGGCAGGGTCAAATCCAGCCTGGGCCTACCAAATAACAATGACAATTATTGCCAAAAAATAGTCAGGCACTGGGGCAGGCCCATGTAGTCCCAGTTACTCTGGAGCCTGAGGGAAGAGAATCACTTAAGCCCAAGAGTTGGAGGTTGCTGTGAGCTGTGATGCCACATCACTCTACCCAGGGTGACATAGGGAGACAGAGTCTCACTATAAAAAATAAAAAAAAGAAAAAAGATCAATTATCAATCAAACCCTCAATTCAAATGAGAATTGTCGTCAGAGACATGTCAAGGAGGTCCTCACCCCATAATGCTTGTGAAAAACCAGTTTTTTATCAAATTTATGGTCTTCATTAATTTATAAAGCTGGTACCAAGTACATTTCTAGATTCAGAAAACTCACGAGTAACATGCTTTAAATCCTGTGTGCATTTGAATTTTGTGAGTATTTGAAGGTTGATGTATTTATTAGAAGAGTATAGACAACTCAGGTACCTAATATACCACCCATCAACTACTATTAAAGTATTTAGTAAAAATAACTTGCAATCTTGTTGATTTTTTTTTTTTTTTTTTGGAGACAGTTCTCTCACTCCAGCTGGAGTTCAGTTTTGTTTGTTTGTTTTCAGAGACCAAGATCTATGTCACCACGTTGTTTCAAGCTCCTGGCTGCAAGTAATCCTGCTACCTCAGCCTCCCCAAATGCTGCAATTACAAGCATGACCCACTGTGCTTGGTCAATTTTGAAAGTTTTAACTTTTTGCGCTTATTTACCCCAATTCTATTCTTCGTCTACTCCCAGCTCAGGGCTCTAGCCTTTCCCTCCACATTTTCTATACTTTACCGTTAGGGACATTCACTTGCAACTTGGTCTTTCCTTTCTTCAAGCACAACTTGTAAATGCTATGTTATAAAATGAAATTTTCCAAGTTTGTCTGTTCTAGAAATTCTATTCTGGAAAGAGATGTGATACGAAGAAAGGGTGTTCATATTTGAATTCTGGTCTTAAACATCAATCTTTCATGTATTTCCTACAGTAAACTGTATTCAAATCAGTGCGAGTTCCGTATGGAATCCACTGCTGTGAATTTATAGAACAGAGGATGCCCCATATGTGACTCTCTCACCTCCAATTCCTTCTATCCCATCTTTCACTTGCTGCCAAGATTCCCTTCAGAAAGATACATAACCATGCCAAGTCCTAGCCTGAAATCTATTGCTAGTTCTACAATTCATTATGCTGGTTCTTACAACAGAATTTTAAATTTTTCCTTGGTTATTATTTTTTTTTAATTTCAGATTGAAATATGGGACAAACAATTAAGTGACATTGTTTGCATTTGTTAGGTAAAAGTCCAAGTTGTAGTTGAGTCCTTCACCTAGGAGGTGCACCATATGCCCCTGTCAAGCCTCTCTCCCCTCCACTCTCCTCTCCTGTTCTCCCCACTTGAATTTAATTTCTTTTTTTCCTGTGTGGGCATGTAGTTCATCTACTAACTAAAATCTACAGAGAACTTCTTTTCCCTTTCATCCTCTGATCTTCTCACTCTAAACTTCAGAACGCGCAACTTTGAATCTTCATAAGACTCTGCATGAGACATGTTTTTTCACAAATTCCATTCATATACTCTTCCTCCTGTCTGGAGGGAGTTAGCTCTGATATCACCTCTTCTATGAAGGGTACCTGTCTGCTCTCAGCAGGCAGAATTAATCTCCCTAATCTTTTCTTTACATCTTTCTTAACTCCAAAATTCTGAGATCCAAAGAGAGTTTACTTAACAAAATATAATTTCAACACATTGAGAAACAGGAGTTATATCTAATTATGTCCCTGAAATTAGAGGTGCTCAATGTATAGATGAACTTTCTATTGTTTAATATGTGTTCTCTGTTCATTAAACAAACACTAATGGAGCACATACCACCTATCAGTTTGTGTTTTACTTTATGGGAACATAATTTTAGCTGCATTCCTCCTGACCAAATAATTGATATGTTTGCATCATCCACCTACATTCCTGTTTATTCTTGATTCTCTGAGATCTAGATTAAGTCTGTGACTAGAGAACTCAGTATTGAATTGAACTAATGGCAGGGACATCATTTAGGCACTGTTCTAAACCACTAAGGTGATAATATTTTCATGGATAAAATGTGAATGCATAAAATTTATGAAATGATTATCTCATTTACCTTCTGAACTCATGGAGAATCATTTGAATGAATCATACTTTGAAAGTAATAGTAACTTTGGAAAATTGGATCCCAGCCATTGAAGATCAAGTACTGCTCTAGCTATTACATTTCACCTCATTATATACTTTAGTCTTGCCCTTTATAGGACCCCCAAATACCACACAAACATATTTATGACAGCTGAGACTGAACTTAACTTTCTCAAAACACTTGTACCACAGATCCTGCTATTTAAAATAAAGAAAATATACACCCATGCACACAACAGAACTTTTCAAGCATATTCCCTGGGGCAGGCTACACAGACCTGATCACAGCTCCCTTGCCATTTTTCTTTTTAGGAAATAAAACTCCAACTTTCTTTTGAATATTGTGAGCAGAGATGGTTTATATTTTCTACTTTAAAAGCAATTTAAGGTGTAGTTCTGTAGCACAAAGGCAATTGAAAAAATATCTGAAGCTTAGGAGTTGAAACTCCTCCTCGCCTGGTATATATTGTAGAGAATTATTAGCAGTCAGAGGTGTTTTCAAATGTCTGTACAAAATTGTAAAAGTGCTTAGTCTTATAAAGACTTTACAGGAAATGGGTGTGCCAATTGAGGGTACTATTTGTCCAGTTAGAAAATTGAGTAATGATCCATTCAGTGACATTTTAATTGATTAAGTCTTTTCTGAAAAAAAAAATGAAATAAGGACATGCAAAAACTACATAAGGAGGACATCTTGATATTTCCTGTGAAGTATTATTCTAATTTTGCCTTACTGGAGATTCATTAAAATATAGCAGTTGGTATAAGAGATATTTTAGGTTAATAGTAATATAAAGAGCTTTGGACCCAGGAAGACCTTGGTTCAGATCATGTCTTCAACATTTTTGTTTTTATCTTGGATAAATTCCTCAACCTCTTATGCCTCAGTTTACATATTTATAAGATACAAGTATGTTAGTAAACTGTATTTTTGTTGATAGGTATCATCTTCATTAAGATTATTTTTCTACACTTTGTCAGCCCAAACTTAATTCAAAGCTTTTTAGAATATAATATGTCTTCAATAATAAAAATCAGATTCACAAGTGATATTAGAAATATTTTGATATTTTAAAAGAGTAAAATATTAACCAGCAGTCTGTGATCTTATATAATATACAGAAAAGTAATTCATTGAACAATTACCTGCACAGAATTTTCACTAAACTCTTAACCCACAGACTTAATAGTGCAACTTATGTGGGTATCTCACACAAAACATTAAGATTCAATGAGTTCCTAAGGAGCAAGACAAAGTTATTCTATGCAAATGTCAAGGTGGTTGTGTCTAGAGAGATGACATAAGAACAAATCTCTAATATTTATAGTTAATATGATTTTTGAGAAAGTGATACAATTATGTGCTGAATCATTCTGATAAAAGCCTAAGTCACGTGCTTTAAAATAAGGAAAGATGATGGTCACTTAGACTTAAAAGTGCACACATACCTACATAAAGGCAGCTGGAGGGTTTGTAGGAAAATTAAAGCCTATTAAACCTATGTAAAGAACTGGAAATAAATGGATAAAATAAATAGCCAGTCAGAGAAGCTTCCAGGACTTCTGTAAATGTGGAAGATATAACTGAGGCATAACCTGTGATGACATGCTTAAAAAGGCTGTTTAAGGAAAGTTATTTATTAATACCTTGTTCTATTTATGCCATGATTTAAAAGATCAGAAACTTAAGACTTATACCCAATTAAAAACCTTCAGTTTAGGGCAGCACCTGTGGCTCAAGGAGTAGGGCACTGGCTCCATATACCAGGGTTGGTGGGTTCAAGCCTGGCCCTGGCCAAAACTGCAAATAAATAAATAAATAAATAAATAAAGCTTCAGTTTAGTAGTACCCTTATGTCAACAGGGAAAAAAATTACAGTGATTTCCTTGATGAACACTTTGTTTTTGACAGTGAAAATGTCTCACTGAATATCAAAAAACATTTTTTTGATCACAAATAGACCGCATTCTCTAGAAGAATTGCTTCTTCTTTTTTTTTTTTTTTCTGGCCATATGCCTGAGTTCTAAGCAATGGAATACATGAGGGGTTTTCAAAGGTTTGTGGAAAATATGTATTAAGAAATCCAATGCATGGATTTAAAAAAAATTGTTCCCAAATAAGTTTACATTATCTTGTTTCAATATATGTGAGTAGTTTGAGGCACTAAGAAGGGTAAGCCCTACAGAAGCAACATGAAATCCGCTAAAATTGAAGCAGGAACAAACAGAAAATTTATGTAAAGTGTGGATAGAAGAATGATAAAATCAATGGTGATCCACAAAAAATTCAGGGGAAAAATGCTTCAGAGAAATCAAGAGTTTATAAATAGGTAGTTCATTCTAAGAAGACAGGAGCTGATGTTGAGATAAAGTCTACAGCAACAGATAATCCAAAAATTTGGAAGAAAACATTCATCTTTTCATCCCTCAATTTAAAAGGGCTGATGGTTTATGTAGAAAAAAACTGCCAACACTATAGATAACTCAATTGATTCAGCTTACAGAATTCTGACTCTGAAAAATTAAAGTTGAACCTACTTTTTACTAGGTGAGTGTCAAAACTGTTGCACTTAGGTCAGCTGCAGATAAGAGCAAAGCTTTCAATGAAAATTTTAAACAAGTAAGATCAAGATCCCAAAGTATCTCTTCCAAGAATTGTAATAAAAGATAAAACAGCTTTATCAGTATGATCCAGTAGAGAAAGCACAACCAAAGTAATAGATACCAAGAGGTGAATGTGATTCAGTCAAAGCAAAAGCAGACCAATCATGAGAAAAGTTCATGATAATAGTTTTTTTGTTTGTTTTTATTTGCTTGTTTCTTTTTTTATATGCTGAAAGCATTTTGCTAGTTGACTTTCTAGAGGGCTAATGAATGATCACATCTGCTTACTATGAGGAAATTTTGAGAAAATTCGCCAACTCTTTAGCAGAAACCCTCTTGGAAAGCTTCACCAGGGAGTCTGATTCCACCACCAAAATGCTCCTACTCATTCCTTTCATCAAACAGGAGCAATTTTGTAAGAGTTACAAGGAGAGTTTCATTCACTTTACAGTCCTGATTTAGACCCTTCTGATTTATATTTGTTTCCTAATCTTAAAAAATATTTAAAGGGCAATTATTTTACTTCAGTTAATAATGCATAAAAGACTGCATTGACATGATTAAATTCCCAGGAACCTCAATTCTTTAGAGCTACACTTAATGACTATTATCATTTGCAAAAATGAATTGAACGTGATGAAAGTTTATTTTTTCTATATTTTAATTCTACTTTTCCATGATTTGTTGATATCCCCTCATAGGTGAAACTGACACTACTTCCCAAAGTAGGCCATAAGAATTATCCATACTCAATTCTCATTCTCCTGTCTCTTCTGTTAGGTGTAGATGATACATCAACAACTGGAAAAGCAAAAACTGGGAAATATCGGAACTGCAGGAGGAAAGGGCCTGCACAACTTAAGATAGGAGAGACTTAAACCCCAGAATCACTTTTTGATGGAAAATTGCTAGCATACCATAGGCAACCAATTTATCCCATTTAGGCTGGAGGTTTGAAATTTTTGAATTTTTTACGTGAAACTTACATATGTTAACCTAAAAACCTTCGAGGAATAAGAATTTGAAGAGAAAAAAAATTATTGAATAGTGCATTGAACTATGTAGTATGCCAAATCCAAAAATGGAATTTTTAGGCCAAATCCCTGCTACAATGTACATAACGTATAAAATCGTGGTTCTTACCTTAGGAGGTGGAGACACCTGTTTTCAGTGTGATATGCAACAGAACATTTCACATGTAAGGCCACATCCCATCTTTTCACATTGAAACGTGGTGTTTTTATGAAATTCAGTGCACTGTATGCTTTCGCTGTTTAACTATCACACAATTGACATCATCATAACATGAGTCAATGTTATGCTTCTGAGAAGGTTTTCCTGGTCAGCCAGGTTCTGGAGCATGACCAGGGGTCCTGAGGTAATGGTACATCAAATGTCATTGAAACTCTAGAAAATCAATTGGCTTCTCATCATTTTTTTTCTGCAGTTGCTAAGAATTTTGTAAGACCAATATGAAACACAACAAAGTCTGGAATACAATTTCTTTCCATGGACTGATGCCTGATACCTATCAAACTTGTCATTAGCTCTGTCTATGCCCACCATAAAATGATTATACATTTTAATCATGCATGGCTACTGAACGTGGATCTTCTTTTTTAGTTTCTGGAAATAAGGATTCATAAGACGCAGGGGATGAACACCAGTACCAGATAAGGCAACAGTAACAAAACTGTTATCCCTTCATCTACAGGCATTATTGCTTTTGCCATCAATTTGATAAGTCAATCTGCCTTGTTCTTTTTCTTCAGATCTGCATTTGATTCCAGAAAAAGGTGCTGTACTGACAAACAAAATAAAATTAAATCTGGGGAAAGTGGGAGAAGTGAAGGGGAAGAGGAAAAGAGGGAAGAGGTTAGTAAGCTCTTATTTTTTTTTTTTTTTTTTTGAGACAGAGTCTCAAGCTGTCGCCCTGGATAGAGTGCTGTGACATCATAGCTCAAGCAACCTCTAATTCCTGGGCTCAAGCGAGTCCCCTGCCTCCGCCTCCCAAGTAGCTGGGACTACAGGTGCCCGCCACAATGTCCGGTCATTTTTTGATTGTAGCAGTCATTGTTGTTTGGCGGGCCTGGGCTGGATTTGAACCTGCCAGCTCAGGTGTATGTGGCTGGCGCCTTAGCCTGTTGAGCCACAGGCGCTGAGCCAGTAAGCTCTTATCTAATGAGTGCAATGTAAGGGTACAGCACACCCCCTGGATGAAGGACTCAACTACAACTTGAACTTTACTTAACAAAAATGAACAATGTACTTTTATAATTTGTACCCTCATTAATCTGAAATTTTAAAAAGAAAAGAAACTGGAGTGGTAGCATTTTCAAGGGGTTGTATAACTATAGCACTTGTTTCTATGCTGCCATCTGTCTCTAACAGGTCAGTTATTTCATTTCAACTGAAGAGTGAGAGGAATCTTGAGATTTGTAAAATAATTTCAACTAAAAATAGGGAAAGCAATAGTCTGAGTCCTACAGTCAAAAGTCTTGCCTAGTGTTCCAAAATGGAACAAGCGATATTCCAAATCCATAACTAATACAACAATAATGACGTCAACATTTTCTTTTTATAGCACAATAGCATAACTAGTATAAAAGTAATAGAAAAATTACTGTATAAAATGTAGTGCAGTAACGTTGAATTACCTGTCTTTGGATGGTTTGTTAATTTTTTCTGAGAATTCACACCATGTTTTTACATGCTCCCAGCATACTGGTATCTATAGTAGTAACTCACCCTGTGTACCACATGATAACATGTACCCTCAGGAGGCATACATGTCTAAAAAGTCATACCTCAGCAATGAACTTGAGCAGTAACCTATAAATAATTACCATGTCACTACTGTTCCAATAAGGGAACATGGTGTTCCCTTATAAATTTGTTAAAGTTAATTCCATAAGAAAAAACATTTATTATGTTGAAGTCATTGTATATTTTTGTTTGTCTGTTACATGAGATTTTATTGTTTACTTATTAAAAATAATTTTTGTATATTGAAATACACACACATATGATTTGGAAATTGACATATACTGAAATGGTTTACTTATAAAATTTTCTTGTCAATCACCTGTGCTCCTTTAAGGCAATATATTACTTAAACATATATTTTAATTTACACAAATAAAACTATGTGCATATAATCTTATAATTTGGCCTTTTTTGTAAGTATTAGGTTTATGATGTTATCCATGTTGTAGGTATGGAAGTAAAAGAAAAGTAAATTTCTTGTTTTATTTTGAATCACATTTCACATGTCACAATGCTTATCCATTTAGGTGTGTTAAAATATTTGGATTACTTTAAGTTTGAACCTAGTATAAACAAACCTGCTGTGAGCATTCTTGTACGCATTTTTTTGTGAACATGTGCGTTCCATTTCTCCTAGGTAAATAAATATCTAGCAGTATAACTTCTGGGTTGTAGGGAACATATATGCTTTGATTTTTTATTTTGTAAAATGTCAGACTTGCATTTGAAATTAATTCTATTATATTCAAATACCTCCAGTGATGTATGAGATTTCCATTTTTTCCATATCCTCATCAAAACTTAGTGTCAGTTAGGAATTTCAGTTTATCCATTTTAGTGAATAGAGAATGGTATTACATTATTGTGTTGAGTATGCTTTTGGATGCTTAATAAAATTGAACACAGTTCAAAGTGCTTAAGAGGTAACTTATCGAGGAGGGAGAGGTCTAATTGAGGGAGAGTGAATGGTGGGATCACACCTATGGTGCATATTGCAAGAGTACATGTCAGATCAATTAAATGTAGAGTATAAATGCCTTAACACAATAATTAAGTAAATGAGATGAGGTATATATGAACCAGTGTGATGTAAGCATTTCTAATTCTATATGAAATCAGCACTTTGTACCCCATAAATGCATCAATGTGTGCACGACCTATGTGTTTATGATTTAATAAGCTAAAATAGAGGTATCTTATTTTGGACATAATATTTGAGAAATGTCTTTTAACATTTTTGCCCTTTTTTGTGGGTATGCTTGTCCTTTTATATTGAGTTTTAGGTATTCTTTATAGAATTTGCAGGCAAATTGCCTGTAAACATGTGCATTGAAACTAGTGTCTTCAGATATATACTTCATCATTTCTGCCTCTTAAGGATTTTTTTTAATGAACAGAAAATTTTCAATTTTAATGAAATCTAATTTCTTTCTTTTTTTAAGTTCTCCATTTTATTTGAGGAATAAGTCTTTTTATCTCTCCCAAGACTGCAAATATATTATCCTATAGTTTCTTATAAAATTTCCTATCTTTATGTTTTATACTTAAGTTTATGTCCTTTTGCAAATTGACTTTTGTATATGGTGTAGTTATGGTACAGCAGGATTCTTTCTCTTATTCTCAAAAAAATTATCCAGTTGTTTCAGGACCATTTACTAAAAAGAACCTTTTTACTCGATTTCATTTTTTTTTTTTTTGAGACAGAGTCTCAGTTGCCCTCGGTAGAGTGCCCTGGTGTCATAGCTCATAGCAGCCTCAAACTCTTGGGCTCAAGTAATCCTCTTGCCTCAGCCTCCCAAGTAGTGGACACTACAGGCACTTGCCACAATTCCCAGCTTGTTTTTCTATTTCTAGTAGAGATGGAGTATAACTCTTGCTCAGGCTGGTCTTGAACTCCTGAGCTCAGCTGATTCACCTACCTTGGCCCCTCAGTGTATAAGGAGTATAGACATGAGCCATTGCATCCAGCCCTCACACCATTTTTTTTAATACTTTGCATGGAGATCAATTTACCATTTAATTGTGGTTTATTTCTATGACATTGTTCTCTATACTGTTTTATACCTATAATGCCAAAACCACATGTTTTAATTGCTGTAGTTTAAAATATCCTGGTACTCTTTTCAGTAATTGTTTTTGCTATTCTAGGTTCTTTTTATTTCCAATAAATTTACAATCTAATAGTCAATTTCAATGTTTTGAATAAGTCAATATTTTGAATGAAGTTGGGCTGAATCTATCAATAAAATTTTGGGGAAAATCATCTTAATAGCATGGTCTTTTAATATTTATTTAGTTATTATTTAATTTTCTCCATACTGTTTTTATAAAATTTTAAGTGCAAAACTCTTGCATTCTTTTAACTAAATTATCTCTAAATACTTTATACTTTTTGATATTATTGAGAATGGCATTTTAAACAAACTTCCTCATTACTAGTGCTTTGGAAGACAATTTTTATATATAGTTGTCCATTAAACAACACAGGCTTGATATGCACTGGTCCATTTATACATAGACTTTTTTCAATAAATATATTGAAAAGCTTTGGAGGATTTGTAATGATTTGAAAAAGTCACAGGCACACTACAAAGCTTAGAAGTATAAAAATATAAGAAAAATGTAAGTAGGTCATGAATGCACAAAATATATGCGTATATGTCTATTTAGAATTCAGATGTCTCAAAAGTTGCCCCTAAAGTCACTGTGCATAGCTAAAATGGGAAATTATAGCTAAATGGACTCTTATTTAGAAAATATTTGTCACAAAATTTTAAAAAAATTTACAAAATATTCTCTACATGTTGGCCACTTCTTTGTAACACTTTTTAAATGAATATTATGTACATGAAGACATATTTGGCTACCGTTTCCCACTTTCTCTGTGTATGATGACTTTTGAGACACACTGTGTAATATCATAAAATATACGCAAATCTACTAAAACTTACCATGACTTGGGGACATCGTACATGGCACCATTCACATTTGAATATAAACAAATATAAAGATTCAATATTAAATCATAACTGTTTAAAATTAAATGTAGTACATACTATTCTCCTGTAACAATTTTGTAGTCATCCCCTGTTGCTATTGCAATGAGCTCAAGTGTTATTATTATCCTCTTAAAATACTATGCGATGCTAAACATCTCTAAGTAAGCAGTTTTCTCATCATTTAATGACTATCCCAGTAAATGGTAGTTTCTTAAGTCTCACATTTTTCCCAATATTTTTAGCCTTAAAGCTTGAATAATTCAGTAGACCCCATACAAAGTGCCACGAGTTGAGCTGGGAGTGCTTCCAAGAAGCAGAGAAAACTAATGACATTATACGAAGAAGTTGAATTGCTTGCTATGCACTGTGGATTGAGCTCTGCAGCTGTGGTTGCCTGGTTGCCATTTGATAGAAAATTCATCTTGTAAATGGTGCAAACTTACTGTATTGATAAATATAGCACAGTGCTGTAAATGTATTCCATCCTTACAATTTTCTTAATAACATTTTCTTTTCCCTAGCTTACTTTATTGTGATAATATGGTATATCTTGTATATACAGCATTAATAAATACAGTACAGTACTGTAATTATATTTCTTCCTTAAGATTTTCTTAATAATATTTTCATTTCTCTAGCTTACGTTGTTGTTATTAAAATATATGTTGTTATTAAAATATATGTTGTTATTAAAATATATGTTAATCAATTGTTTATGTTATGAGTAAGGTTTCTGATCAACAGTAGGTTATCAGTAGTTGAGTCAAAGGTTATACACAAATGTCCAACTATACAGGGGTTAGGTACTCTAAGCTGCATTTTGATCAAGTGTCAATGGCATGAAGTTTATTTCTGTGAACTTGCTAAGATCATATGTAGGTTGTAATAGATTTCTACATATCCCTTCAAATTTTTTTTATCTTTTTTCTATTTCTCTCTCTCTCTCTCTTTTTTTTTTTTAAGTATGTGTTACATCAGATATGTTCTCTAGCACAAGGTTGAACAGATAGATATATTGGAGAGATTATTGCTTGGTTCCCTAACTTAGAGAATTGTTTTATGTTTCACCGTTACACATGATATCAACTGTAGGGCATTCATGGATACCTTTCAATAGTTAGATAAAAGGTTCTTTTAACCTATCCTGCTGCAAGTTTTTATCTACAGTGTGTGAATTTTTATCAAATAATTTTTCTATTTTGTGAAATTTTTGTGAATAATTCCTCCTGATTTCTTAATGTTAAAACACCTTGGCATTCCTGGGATAAACTTTACTTGATCATGATGTATTAGCTACTTATATATGAACAGATCTTTCTTGCTACTATTTTGTGAAGGATTTAGCATGTATGTTATTCTGGCCTCAAAAAAGGAATAGGAAAATGTATCTTCCTTCTTTACATTCTAATAAAGTACAATAATAATTAGTATTATGTTTTCTTTTTTATATAATTTTATTAAATCATAATTGTGCACATTAGTGCAATCACGGGGCACAATGTGCTGACTTCATACACAATCTGAAATATTTTGGTCGAACTGTTAAACATAGGCTTCATGGCATTTTCTTAATCACTATATGAAGACATTGATATTCTACATTTAATAAGTTTCACCAGTACCCTTCTAAGATGCATCGTAGGTGTGATCCCACCAATTGCCCTCCCTCTATCTATCCTCCCCCCTCCGCTCCCCTCCCTTTCCCTTTTCCCTGTATTCTTGTGCTATAATTGGGTTTTAGCCTTCATATAAAAGCTATAAATTAGCTTCATATAGGGCTGAGTACATTGTATACTTTTTCTTCCATTCTTGAGATACTTTGCTAAGAAGAATATGTTCCAGCTCCATCCATGTAAACACAAAAGAGGTAAAGTCTCCATCTTTCTTTAGTGTTATGTTTTCTTAACGGGTTCTAGAAGACATATTAGGCCTAGAGATATTTTCTTTTCTCTGTTTTTAGTTGGGGCAAAAATGAGTATATCATAAGCTTTACTTTCTTAACCATTTTTACTGTACAGTTCATTGATATTAAGTATCTTCCTTTTGTTGTACAACCCTCCTTACCACCATCCACATCCATAATTCTTCATCCTGCAGGGTCTAACTCTTTTGTCTGATACATTCTTTTGCCTGCTTGCATTGGTTAGAACTTCCAGAACTACATTGAATACCAGTGGGAATAGTAGACATCCTTGTTTGTTTCCAGTGCTAAGTGGAAAGGCTTTAAGTTTTACTTCACTTTGGGGTTAGTTATTTCTGTATGTTATTTAATATATGGAGATTTTTCATATTTTCTATTTCTTCTCATATAACTTATGGAAATGTTCTTTTAAAAAACTGTATATTTCAATTAAATAATTAACTATATTAAAATAAATGTGTTAATTTTATCATTTCAATACCTATAGAGTCCATAATTACATCTCTCCCTTCTTTTTACTAACAATATTGACATTTTAAAAAATTATTCATTTATTTTTTTACTTGTTTGTTTTGAGCCAGAGTCTCACTCTCTTGCCCAGGCTAGAGTACCATGGCTTTACCCTGGCTCACAGAAACCTCAAACTCCTAGATTCAACCAATCCTTCTGCTTCAGACTGCCAATATCTGGTTACATTTTCAATTGTTTTAGTAGAGAGGGGGGTCTTCTGTTGCTCAGGAGATCCTCCTGCCTTGGCCTTTAAGGATGATAGTATTATAGTTGTGAGTCACCATGCCTGGATGATACTGGTGCTTTATATTTCTTACATTTCTTCAACCATTCTTTATCAATTTACTAATATTTTGAAGATTCCACTTTCATTCACTAATTTTATCTATTGATTTTTTCTTTTATTTTCTTTTTTCTTAAAATAACTAATATATGTTTTGTTTTCTAATTTGTGTATTGAGTTTGCTTTTCTTTTCCTACTTTCTTATTTTGAAAGATTACATAATTAAGTTTAGTCATTTTGAATCTTTTCCAACATAAGGACTTAAGCTGTACATTTTCTTCAAATCTCAACTTCGGATTTTCCTAATAACTTTCATTTGAAAATTTAGCTTTCCATTTAATTTTTTCTTTGAACCATGATCTAATTTAGAAACATTGTTGAAATACATGAAAATATTCTTGTATTTGTCATCCAATTCTATGTTAATTTCATTGTACTCAGAAAACATGCTCTCCTAATTCTACTGATATTTATTTATAAATATAAGCAAAGGTATTGGCCCTGTAAGTCTTAGCTGTTTTCTCCTTCTTAGTGTATTTTTTTTCTGTCTGTTGCAAGCCCCATCTATATTTATATGCTCTTTCATGATGAGAGTCGCAAAAGCATTCTATTCGTATATAAAAGTTTTCTCTATGGAATTCAGTTCTCAACTCTTCACTAGTGCTATGATAAAGTGCGAGTTTTAAAATTATATCTTACCTCCTCTATTCCCACTGAGATACCATTGATATCATCATCTTGCCTAATTGCTTTGGTTAAAATTTCCAGCTCTATGTTGAATACCAGTGGCAATATTGGACGTCCTTGTTTGGTTCCAGTTCTAAGTGGAAAATCTTTCAGTTTTACTCCACTCAATCCGATATTGGCTGTGGGCTTGTTGTTATATGACCTCTAACAGTTTAAGGAATGTCATACCTATGCCTATTTTCTTAAATGTTCTTGTCAGAAGTGATGCTGAACTTTACTGAGTGCTTTTTCTACCTCTATGGTCATATGGTTTTTGTTTTTCTTCTATTTATGTGGTGAATTACATTTAGGGGCATACATACATTGAACCAATTTTATATCCCTGGGATAAAGGCCACGGCTCACAAGCTCAAACTCTTTCTTTCTGAAGCTATGTTCTCATACTTAGAAAACCCCAGGGACTCAACCACAAGCTCATTAAATTAATCAATAAATTTAGTAACATTTCAGAATACAAAAATCAATGCCCAGGAATCATTAGCCTTCATATGAGCAGAGAATCAAATCAAAGACACTATATCCTTCATAGTAGCTTCGAAGAAAATGAAATATCTGGGACAGATATTTCACAAAGAATGTGAAGGATCTCTACAGAGAGAACTACAATACCCTGAGAAAAGAAATCACAGAGCACATTGATAAATGGAAGAACACACCATGCTCATGTCTGGAAAGAATCAACAATGTCTATACTACTCAAAGCAATCCACAGATTTAATGCAATTTCCATTAAAACACCAAAATCATATTTTGAAAAACTTGAAAAGGCAGTACTTCATTTCATATGGAACTGAAAAAATACTGAATACCCAATTGAATTTTAAGAAATAAAAATAAATCTATCGGAATCATTGTACCAGACTTCAGGTTATACTACAAGTCTACAGTGATCAAAGCAGCCTGGTACTGACACAAAAACAGAGACACAGATCTGTGGAATAAAATAAAGAACATAGAG
The DNA here is from genome assembly GCA_963573935.1 of Arctocebus calabarensis. NCBI lineage: Eukaryota > Metazoa > Chordata > Mammalia > Primates > Lorisidae > Arctocebus > Arctocebus calabarensis. Next base: position 56,753 of record CAUYON010006874.1, read on the forward strand.
ATGAACACAGCCATGTCTGTTATTTGATATTTTATAAGCCAAACAAAACCATACAATGGGGAGATGAAACCCTATGTAATAAATGATGCTGGGAGAAATGGTTAGCCACATGTCATTGACTGAAACTGGACCTAAACCTCTTATCATTTACAAAAATTGATACCCTTTGGATAAAAGATTTAAATTTAAGACACAAAATAATAAAAATTCCAGAAGAAAATGTGGAAAAAACTCTTGATGCTATCAGTGTGAGAAAAGATTTTATGAAGAAGATATCCTTGGCAATTGCAGCAACACTAAAAATAAAAAATAAAATAAATGGGCCATGATAAAGCTATAAAACTTCTGCACAACTAAGGGCATAACAATATCTAAAAGAAACAGACAGGCTTCGGGATGGGAGAAGATCTGCATGCTATGAATCTGACAAAAAGCTGATAACTAGAATCCACAGATAACTCAAATTAATCAACAAGAACAACCCTGTTTCTTTGTGGGCAAGAGACTTGAACAGAAACTTCTCTGAAGATGACAGAGGAGTGGCCAAAAAATACATGACAAAATACTAGGCATCCCTAATCATTAAAGAAATGCAAATCGAAACCATTCTGATATATTACATAACCTCAGTGAGAATAGCCCACATCACAAAATGGCAAAGTTGTAATGTTGGAGTGGATGTGTGCAGAAGGGAACACTTTTAAACTGTTGATGGGACTGCAAACTAATACAACCTCTATGAAAGCAGTATAGAGAATCCTCAAGAAGGTAAAAGTAGACCTTCCATTTGATCAGGCAATCCCATTACTGGGTACCTACCCAGAAGAAACAAATCAGTTTGCCATAAGAACATTTGCACTAGAATGTTTATTGCAGCTCAATTTCTAATAGCCAAGATGTGGAATCAACCCAAGTGCCCATCACCCATAATGGATTAATAAACTGCCATATATGTATACCATGGAATATTATTCAGCCATGAAAAAGATGGAGACTTTACATTTTATGTACTTACCTACATGGACTTGAAGCACATTCTTCTTAGTAGAGTATCACAAGAATGGAAAAGCAAGTATCCTATGTACTCATTACTAACATAACCAATAGATAAATAAATATATGCTCATGTAAGGGAAAAACACAATTATATTCAAATGGGGTGAGGAAGGGTGGAATGGTGAAAGGGGAGGAGGGAAGGGCACTGGAAGGCTCTCACCTAATGAACACAGTGTAAGGACATATAGCACACCCCCTGGGTGAAGGACTCAACTATAACTTGAACTTTACCTTGAATATGCAAACAATGCAGCCTGATCTTTTGTTCCCTCATATTAATCTGAGATTAAATAAAAAAGAAAAACCCAATATTCTAACATAAATAAATAAAAATTAAAAGATTTTCTGAAAAATTAAGATGTAGTAAATAATTATGGCCATAATGAAGACTAAATTAGAAGAATCTCAAGACTTAAACACCCAAATGATTACTTTATATAAGATAAGAATAGTAACATATTTTAAATCAAAACAAAATAAAGAACACACACGCACACAAGGATTTGAGGAAGGATATATATAGAATATAGGCAAAGAAGATGCAACATTTTTATGACAAGGATTTTCAAGAAAGAAAACGGTCAGTGGATCAAAATAAGCATTAAAAATACAAATTTATTTATTTTTTAATTGAGGATACACCATGTAGTTTGTGAAATGCATTAAAAACAGCCAACTCTCTGACCAAATTTAGTAAAGTTATTATACCTAAATGAAAACAATGATCCTTTAGGCATTGCAACAAAAGGACCACCAGAGAGAAAATTTCCATTGCCATTTGAAAGCATCACTTTAACTCAGAAGATAATTAAAAGATACCTTTAAGATTGTCAAAGATAGAAAATGTAAACCCAGTTTTTGTAGTTGTCTAAGCAGAATTTTAAGTGTGAAACTCACAAGTTATGAATATGCAAAAACTTAAGGCATATTTTTCTATGAGCCTTTCTAAGAAATTCTACATATAATACACAGAGAACTAAGAGACTAGAGAGAGAGATTAATGAAAAAATATCTAGTGTGCATTAAATATGTCAAGCTATAGAACTGTAAATGATAGGTATAAAGGAGGTTGATACACCATTAAGTTTATTGAGAGATATCTACATGTGCTTAGAGTTCCTGAACTATTAACTGCTCCACAGAACAAGTAAGCACAGATGTATTGGGTTCACCAGATCATCCCATGGTTTAGGTTGCCACTCTGATTTAAATTTGACAATGGACTAGCCTTCCCAACAGAATTAATGCAAATAATAGCTAAAAATTTGAATATCACCTGGAAACTATATGTGACATATAGGCCACAAAGCTTGGACAGGGTAGAGTGCATGAACAGGGCACTAAGAAAGGGAATTTGTCAAATCTACCAGGAAGCAAAGCTTAATTGGATACAGGCCTTGCCCCTGGTGTTGTTCAAAGAGGCCTCTGTAAATCTTCTGCAATTTAGCAGGGAGTCCTAAAAGAAGTGGGAGAGACTGAATCGAAAAGGCAAAAGCCCTAGAAAGAGTAGCAAGGAAGATCTCCACTTGGGTAATTAACCGTGTTCTGTTTAGTATTTTGTGTCTGCACATCCTTTCTCTCTGAAGGTTCAAAGGGACCAAGTCTAGGTCAAGGATCAGAATCCAGTCCCCCTCAAACCAAGGTACAAAGGACTTTACATCATCATCCTGACCACACAAACAGCAGCAAAGATGGAAGGAATCCTCACCTGCAGTCATCACAGTTGGCTAAATAGAGCTTTACTGCTCTGTGGGAAGAAAAGGTGACTGTTAAGATGGTCAACATGCCCTGCTCCAGCCACATACTGGGAGCTGGCTGGTCAATGCACAGCTGAAGCCTGAGGAAACTCCTCAAGGGACTTATCGTAATTGGACTGCAGACTTTGGGAAAAGGGGAGGAGGGAAATGACACAGGGAAAAGTAAAAACTCATATGTATATTAGCCCACCACCATGGTATAATTAAGGCTTGGGTAGAGAACCTGAGAGGAGCTATAGTCCCTGAAATCTGAATGCTGATCCAGACCAGGGAAATGGAAAAGCTCAGCCAGGTAACTCTGAATTTTGCTGCCTGTAGCGCCGTGCCTTGGTGCTGCAATAGAAGAAACTGAGAAAGAAACTATAGGACAGATTAGAAATACTTCTATGTCTTAGATTTTGTAGAAAAGTAATATAAAGTTAAATGTAAAAAATAATACTGTCTCCTGCAGAAGCAACTGATATTGAGACCCCAAATTAAAATATATGGAATCTCAAAAGAGGGGATGAGAGAGGACACCCGAGAAGGGGGATGTCTAGGAAAACAAGTCTTTTCAAGGAGGCCCCAAGGATACACCTGCAGGGTCCTCTCCATGGTGACTCAGCTCTTCCTAAAACTTGGAAATTTCCACGTCTGTGAAATCCTGTAATTCTGTGGAGGTTGGAACAGAATCAATTCCAGTTGATTCAAAGTGGCCAATGAAAAAGTTACCTATAGGTTCGAACTTTTTGACTGGCGATAAAAAGGGAACGATCAAGCCAGTTGGGCAGTGCAGCCATTTAGAATTCTTCTATGCCATAAGCTCCCAGCCAGTGAATACAGCCTTTCTTCTTATTAAAATAAATAAATAAATAAATAAATAAATAAATAAATAAATAAACAAATAAATAGTCCTATCAGGACCAATGAGAATTCACAACACACTCGTGTGATTTTGAAATACCAGCTTCCACTCAAGTAGCTGTGATTCTACAGGAAACAAATGAACAATTTTAAGTCTTATTCCATTGACACTAAAATAATCATAATTACTTAAAGAAATAGTCTTAAATGTAGGCTGCTGAGTATATCTCTACAACGCGCTCTCCATTTCTATTTCTCCATCGTCATCTGTATTAGCCTGTCATAATGGAAATCAGGGAAACTTTCAAACAAACTGTTGACTCAGGACACAGCCTGAGAAAACTCTTTTCTGGCAAAGAAGTGATAATTTAAACATCAAAAAGCATAATGATTTTGTGATAAGTTAAATCCAATATATTTAAGTTTCAAAACTATCAACTAATTATATAAGTAGGAAACAATATTATTTTGAAACATGTCTTTTAAAAAAGACATAGGAAGAAGACATGAAACTGTTTTTCTACATGAACTGTACTGCAACATAAACAAGATTTATTGTTTTATGTTTTTTGTTTTTGGAGACAGAGTTTCACTTCATCACCCTGGGTAGAGTGCTACGGCAACCTCAATCTCTTAGGCTCAAGTGATCCGCTTGCCCCAGCCTCCCAGTAGCTGGACTACAAGCACCCCCCATGATGCCAGCTTATTTTAGAGACGAGTTCTCGCTCTGCAGACTTTGGGAAAAGGGGAGGAGGGAAATGACACAGGGAAAAGTAAAAACTCATATGTATATTAGCCCACCACTCATATGTATATTAGCTGGTCTTGAACCGGTGAGCTCAAGCAATCCACCTGCCTCGGCCTTTCAGAGTTTCTAAGATTACAGGAGTGAACCACAAAGCCTGGCCCCATAAACACATAATTAAAGGGAGGAAGTTTATCTCTTAAGAGGTATTCCAGGGAATATACAAAAAACACAATTGGGTTAGTATATCACATTTTCCAATCACTTTATGGATCTGAATGCCTATCCAAAGCTTTTTAATGGATAATAACATCTCAAAGTTTTTACACACATACAAGCAAAATCCATATTATTCAATATATCCACCTTGTTTTGGCTTCTTACAAAATAGCTTTACCAAAATAAATTTAAACCTAAATCTGACCGAGACTAAAACTCTGGGAAAGATGAAAAAGACCCCAAAGGCATGAAATCAGCAATAATCAGACTGGAAAACTGAACTGGACAAGCAAACTGGTTTTATCAACTGAAGAAAAACCAAAAGCGGTGAAGGGGTAACATTTACATTTATAAATGTTCAAAAGATACATTATTCAATTGAAATGTATAAAATTTGGGGGGGTCCAAATTATAATATGATAGATTATAATAATATTTTAACATATGGATTCTGGGAGACACATTCAAATGAAAATATAATATCATATTATATTTACATACATACATACATACAAATACGTGCATATACTATATGAATTTAATTGTTTATTTCTACCATGTGTTTGCAGATTTTCATATAATACTTAAACATGATAGGAAAGTAGATGGGACAGCCAGATAATACAAACTTTCTAACATAATCCAGTCTATTTTCTAGAGTATCATGTATGAATTATTTGTGACAAACGTGTCAAACTTGACTTCAGTCAAACATTTGGCTATAGCTTTCTGTTGAAAAGGAAAACCAAGGAAAGAAAAACAAATTAAATGGTAGCAAGATAATGCAATCAGACAAGTCCAGAATGTGGAATTATTCTTGAAAACTGAAAATACTTTTATATCGCATATGAGGGAGGTGAAATTTTTCTAGCATAAATGAAACTAAAGAGATGGCATCCAGATACACCATTTGTGCAATCATTTTGATTCTGATTAGAACAAGCAATGGCAAAAAAGACCTGGGTTGAGAGCTATTGATCATGGCCTGGATAATAACATAATATTTAAGATACATCAATTTTTTAGATGATTGCCTTAGTGGATTTGTGATGCTATCATAGGATACTACAGAATGGGTAATTTGTATAAACATAAATTTATTTCTCATAGCTCTGAAGGCTGGAAAGTCCAAGATCAAGGTGCCAGTAAGTTGGACATCTATAGAATGCCTTTTGCTATGTCCTCACACAAGAAAAGAGTAGAAGAGAGTTAACTCATTCTCTCAGGCCCCTTTATAAGACCCCTTTTCGCATCCAGGACTATCTGCTCTAATGACTTACTCATTACTTAAAGGCTCTACTTCTTTTTTTTTTTTTTTTATAATTTTATTGAATCATAATTCTGTACATTGGTGCAATCATAGGGCACGATTCACATACATTCAGAAATGCTTTGATCGTACTGTTACAGATAGCCTTCATGGCATTTTCTTGATCACTATACAAAGACATTGATGCTCTACATCTAATAAGTTTCACCAGTACCCTGCCAAGATGCACCGTAGGTGTGATCCCACTAATTGCCCTCCCTCCACCCACACTCCCCCCTCCCCTCCTCTCCCTTTCCCCTTTCCCTGTATTCCTATGCTATAATTGGGTTTTAGCCTTCATATGAAAGCTATAAATTAGCTTCATATTAGGGCTGAGTACATTGGATACTTTTTCTTCCATTCTTGAGATACTTTGCTAAGAAGAA
>CAUYON010006875.1:0-21531 GCA_963573935.1 Arctocebus calabarensis
CCATATTCTTGTGCTATAGTTGGGATATAGCCTTCATATGAAAGCTATAAATTAGCTTCATAGTAGGGCTGAGTACATTGGATACTTTTTCTTCCATTTTTGAGATACTTTGCTAAGAAGAATATGTTCCAGTGCCATCCATGTAAACATGAAAGAGGTAAAGTCTCCATTTTTCTTTAAGGCTCCATAGTATTCCGTGGTATACATGTACCACAATTTATTAATCCATTTGTGGGTCAATGGGCACTTGGGCTTCTTCCATGACTTAGCAATTATGAATTGGGCTGCAATGAACATTCTGGTACATATGTCTTCATTATAATGTGATTTTTGGTCTTCTGGGTATATACCTAGTAAAGGAATTATAGGATCTAATGGCAGGTCAATTTTTAGATCTCTAGGTATTCTCCAAACATCATTCCAAAAGGAACATATTAGTGTGCATTCCCATCAGCATTGTAGAAGTGTTCCCTTTACTCTACTTCCATGCCAACATATCTGGTTTTAGGATTTTTGTTATGTGAGCTAATCTTATTGGAGTTAGGTGATATCTCAAGGTAGTTTTGATTTGCATTTCTCTGATGATTAAGGATGGTGAGCACTTTTTCATGTGTCTGTAGGCCCTGCACCTTTAGAGAAGTTACACTTCAAAACCTTTGCCCATCCTGAGATGGGATCACAAAGTACACTATTTGAACAATAACTTTTAATTCAACTGGTTAATATGTTGTTTAAGATATTGCATCTACATTTATAAGTAAAATATGTCTGTAATTTCTCTTTATAATAATATAGTTTTCCAATTTTAATATCAGGGATATCCAGATGAAACAGAATGAATTTGAAAGATTTCTTCTTTTTCTTTTGTCTATAAGATTTGGCATGATCTGTTTTTTGAAATTATCTTCTATTTTTATTTATAAATATTAGTTGTCTATTTTTTGAGAGTTTTGAAAAAAAAATGAGTATTTCCAGAAGTAATTCTCACTATTTAGAGGCCACTTTGGGGAGTTTGTTTTTTCTTTCTTTCCATCAAAAGTTTTCATAATTTCAGTAGTTGGCATTTCATGTGGTTTCTTTGTTTTCTTGCTAGAATTTTACCTTTTTATAATTTCAAGTTTAATTGTATCTGGGATTTAGGGAGAACTTTGCTGTAAATTATGAAATACATATTGTTCCTTTTGATCATCTGTAGTCAAAGCTATGATGTGCTTCCCAGATGAAAAGATTGCATTCCTAGCCTTTCCTCCAGAACTGTGTAAGAAAATCCTCAAATTATCAAGAAGGAATTATTTAAAGATGAAAGACTTAAAGAAAAATAAAAGGTGTTATTTTTGTACCTTCTTCAAACAAGTGGAAAAATTATAAAAAGTTTTCTTTCAGTAGCTGGAAATATTTATACAAAAATTGTCTCAGAACTCCACATACTTTTTTATATTGCTTTGAAAACAAACAAAAATTAATAATGTTATTTCATGTTCTGTGTTTCATGAATAAACTTCTATATTTGTCTATTGTAAAAAAAAAAGTATCAGAGAGGCTTAACAACTTGCCCAAGGTCACACAGCTGGAGGTAACATGGAGTGAGATCTCACCCAAGCCTGTTTCATCTATATGCCTGGGCCCACCTCACCTGGATCACCTATTCAGGACGGCTACAGAAGAAAAAATTAGAGCATGTAATTAAATTCTTTCAAAAAAAGAAATTTTTTTCATTCTTTATTCAAAGATTTTGACAAAGTTATTCTAGTATTAGAACTATGTATTATTTACAAATTTTCTTCTTAAAAAAGACAAGAAAAATGAAGTCATTTTGTATTAAAATTGAATTAACTGAGATGATGTATGGAATGTTTTATTATTAAAAAATAAATATTTAGAAATTAAGTTATATTTTATAATCTGTATACATTTTTTGTCTCTATCAACTTAATCTCAGGAAAGAAAGATACTTGTGTTCTAAGAGAATCATTGAATCTCTATGAACTTAATTAACTATAAACATCTTAAATTTGTATTGTTGAAGAGAAACATTGTAAATAATTTATCTGTGAAAGAGCCTGTGTCCAAAAACAAGAATTTATATCCAGAATATTATAAAGAACACTTGCAACTCAGCAATAAAAAAGACAACTTCCTTCAAAAATGGACAAAGTACTTAAATAGACATTTCTGCAAAGAAGTTACAAATGGCCAATAAGTATATAAAAATGTGTTTAATAGTGTTAACCATCAGGGAAATGCAAATCAAAACCACAATGAAATACCACTTCACACCCATGAGAATAGCTATAATCAAAAAAGATAATAACAAGGGCTGGTGAGGGTGTAGAAAAATTGGAGCCCTCCTACAATGGTGATACAAATGTAAAATGATATAGACACTTTAGAAAGCAGTCTAGCAGTTCCTCAAAATTTTTAAGATGAGGTTATCATATTACCCAGCAATTCCACTTGTAGGTATATAACCAAAAGGAATGAAAGCATATATCTAAACAAAACTTTTAAAGGATGCTCATAGCAGTATTATTCATAGAAGCAAAAATGTGGGGGCAATTGAACTGATGAATGGATAAATAAAATGTGATATATCCATACAATGGAATCTTATTCAGCAATAAAAAAGAATGAAGGGCTGATGAGTATTCCAACATGGACAAACCTTGAAAGTATTTGCCAAGGGAAGAAACCAAGCACAGAAAGCCAAATATTATATATTTTCATTAATATGAAATGTCCAAACTGGCAAATCTATAGAGATAGAAAGTAGATTTATTGTTGCTAGGAGTTGAGGGTTGGGGACTTAGGAAGTGACTACTGGGGAGTTTTGAGGTTTCTTTCTTGGATGACAGAAATATTCTAAAATTGATGATAGTGATGGTCACACACCTGTGAAAGCAGTAGAACCACTCAATTTTTCACTTTGGGTGAATTTTATGGCATGAGAATTATATTTCAATAAAGCTATTTATGGGGTAGATCATGGGAAGTTGCTTGGGTGGTACAATATGTATTATCTCAGTGATGCATGCATTGAAAGTCCTGACTTCACAAGACAATATATCAAGGTAGCCAAGTTTCACTTATAGCCAAATTTCACTTGTATCCTATGAATATATACAAATAAATAATAAATGGGGAAAATGTGTTATAGTTCAAAATTGTGGCATGGAAGCAAACTAGCTTCATTCCTCCACCCCAGAAAACCAAAACCAAATATATAATGCCAAGATTACCATCACAAATCCCCCAGAATTCAAAAGGATGACACAGTTCCTTGAGCCACAGAGAAGTAAAAAATCTCTGAGAAGATGGTAAAATGGATCAGACCTCCCCATCTCCAACACTTCTCCTTGCAGCCTGCCCAACACCAAGTGTGCAGAAAATATCCTCATGGTTTCTACAATGCAAAACGTGAAACTGGTGCAAACGACTAGCTTATCCACCATCTTGGATTCCCTGGCAAGAAATCTGTTCCTGTCTTAACCCTTGGGAAGCATCTGGAGTAAGTGAAAAAAGAAACATTCCTGAGGACAGCCAGAGAAAAAGGGACAAGGTGAGACTACCATCCCCAGCCCTGGAAACAGCTTTGTAACTTGGCCAAAGTAGATGCCAAATTAGAATGGCTATTTAGCAGCATCACACTACAGGAAATTTGTTCCATGGGACCTATGAAAACAAACCTCTAGCCAGTCTTCTCACAACACCAGGTATCCATTGGTGGAACCTCCCCCATTTAGGATGGGGATTCTTTATTAAAACTGAGGCAAATCTGGGCTTAAAGCACCATCTGGTGCTGAAAAAGAGGCAGTGACCTAGTGAAAAAGAAAAGAAAATCAACAGGTAAATTACAAAGAATCTCAGTGACAGCACGTGTGGCTCAAAGGGATAGGTCCCCAGCCCCATATGCTGGAGATGGTGGGTTCAAACCAAGCCCCAGCCAAAAACTGCAAAAAAAAAAAAAGAATCTCTAAGCATATGTGTATATATCAAATAAAAATCTAAACAACATGTGGGTAACCAGTTCTCTCAGCACCATTTGTTACATAGGGATTCTTTTCCCCAGTGAATGCTTTTGTTAGGCATATCAAAAATCAAATGATGGTATATAGCTGGATTCATCTATAAAGTCTTTATTCTATTTCATAGATCTTCATCTCTAATTTTATTTTATTATTATTATTTTGTTTTTTTGTAGAGACAGAGTCTCACTTTATTGCTCTGGGTAGAGTGCTGTGGCATCACACTGCTCACAGCAACCTCCAGCTCTTGGGCTTAAGCGATTCTCTTGCCTCAGCCTCCCTAGTAGCTGGGACTACAGGCGCCTGCCACAGCGCCCGGCTATGAGATATTTTCTTTACAGATGTTATTAACAAACTTGTTACATAGCTATTGTCAAAGTGATGGTAATAAAATGCCAGACAAATAAATCTGACAGACTTTGTTCCTTTGTCAAATTCAGCTTATGTCTTAGAAAGGGTTAATGAGCTGAACCAATTAATACTTTGCATACTGCCAAAATTGTGTGACCAGACTAGACTTTTATCAGATAATGGTGATGGCAATAGTTTCTGCTCACTATATTGACAGCTATACAGTAAGACTTTAAAATGTTTAGGATAAACGAGACATTTAGGAATAACATAAAAGAAGAGATGTTAGTTGTCCACAGAGATTTTAAAAAGGGCTATTTGGATTCATGACTAGGTCTTAAATAAATAAACATGGAGAGCTAATAATATAACATCTGTGTCTTTATGCCCAGGGAGGTTAACGTCTGTTGTTTCCAGTGCACCCAGAATGACACAGGCCCCTGAAGACTGATTAAGACTCATTAAATTCATCAGAGGACGATTCACAAAGGAACATGTGCATTTACAATGAGTAATTTTTTTTTCAATGACCATGGACGTAGGTCTATCTATTATTGTTCAGGGAATCTCCTTTTCCAAATCAAAATATCCAGAGGACTGACTTACTAATCATATAGTCGCTTTGTAAGCAAAGAATCTGAAAAACTTGAGTTAGAAAGCATATTTATACGAGCTATGAACAGCCTCACACACATATTAATTAACACATTGTTGACTGGCAATTTTATGCCCAAACTATGCATGTTACTTTGGGACTCGTGACTGGTCAACAGTATGTTAAGTTTATGGATGACGACTAGTCTCATCTAAAACTTAGTAATTCTTATCTAGAAAGTAGGCTTATTTCCAAGATTTAGGACTCCTCACTTTTCTCCAATGTACTAACTACAATGAGGTTAATTGAGTTATAATCAAATAAATGAGTTGGGACTTTCTAATGCCAGGATTTTGGCAGCTTTAATAATTCTTGAATGACTGGGGCAAGTAAGTAGAGTCCACTTAAGGGTGACAGGACAGCTATGATCACTCCAGATAACTACAAGAAATGGTTTTGATATAAAGTGAATCTCTTACCTTTGCCAGTGATTCTATAAACTATGAAGCTATAAACTAAAAACAAATAATTTTAGTAAATCCTAGAAAGTGCATAGATAACACAGTAAGGAGCTCTCATCCCAAACCAGATCTAAATCCAATGATTCCCAAATGGAAAAAAAAAGGGGGGGGTTTCAAAAGGAATTCTAAAATCCTTGACTTTTATCAGAATAATGAGGCTATCCTTGTCACATGGTCTCTTTTCACTTCACAGAATCACTCTTGTTCCTTTTCCACTGTATGTGACATACTTTTCCTCTCTGGGTGTGGCAGCCCTCTCCCATAATCCCAGCATTTGGGGAGGCTGAGGCAAGAGGGCTGCTTGAAGCCAGCGGTTCGAGGCAACAGTGAATTGTATTGGGTCACTGCCCTCCAACCTGGATGACAGAGTGAGACTCTGTCTAAAAAAAAAAAAAAAAAAAAATGCCTTTAGGACGTTAGGTTGGTGCAGGCTCAGTGACACATAGACATTGTCCAGTGCTATAGGAATAGTTCAATAATTGTTTGCAAAATATTTTAAAATTTTGAGTTAAACTTCAAAAGAAATACAAAGTATTATTTTCCACTGGTCATGCAACCTTGGAGCAAATCCAAGACCTTGCAAAAGCCATGCATGCTTGTTTGAAACACACCCACTCATTTATTTATTCCACAAATACCAGGAATATAATGCTAAGTAAAAATACACAGCTCCTGCCTTCATGGAGTTTACAGTCCAGTAAAGTATTAAATTCAACTTCCATCAGATCAATGTGTATTTCCTACTCAAGTTTTGAGAGTGCTTGTACATTAGGACATGGAGGCAAATGAAGCTGTCAAGTGGACAGTGGCAGTGAATGCTGTACCTGAGCAGCCTACAGGGTGGTGTATACAGCCTGAGCAGCCTAGACCATGGTGTGTATATAGTCGGACACAGCGAAGGCTGAGTGAAGGGAGACAGCTGAAGGATTGCCACATAAATGAAAGAGCAGAGTATTTGCTACTCTGAAGGTAGAAGGTAGAAATAGAAAAAACATAAAATGTTACATTTTGACTCAACATTAAAAAAAAGAAAATGTAAAAAAACTAAAATCATCCGACAGCAAAGATATCCAAGCAAAAAATAGATATCACAAAGAAAGAATGATTGAAAGAATATTTAATAATAGACTACAGGAAGAATCATAGTATTTGATGGACAACTGTCTTGCTGACTGCCAAAATACCTTCCAGTTTGACTCTACTAGGATTCCATGAATCAATTTAGGTTTTCCACAAACCTAAATTAATTAGGTTTAATTAATTAATTAGATTAATTGCTTTTCAGGCTGTTTTCTGCACAAAATTAATCTTCAACATAGAATTTTTAATGCAACACTAAATAATTTTTTAACATACAAATTTCACTTACTAAAGTCCAATTTAATCTATTTCCTTTACTTATCATTAAACTATTCTTCACCATTTAGGATTCTTAGTAACAAATAGGAATTTTTCTTCTGAAAAGAATGTATAAACTTGTTTTCCACAGCTTCTTAATCCTTATGTCTCAAATCCTAAAGTTCTACTTTTTTAGTGAAACCATTTTCACTCTATGGCCATTTTGGCTCACTATCTTGTCAGATTCCGTTACTGTCAACATATTTCCAGTGGTCACTTTTGTTCTATATTTCAGCAAAGGTGACTTACATCACTGAATAAGGCTGGCCTCGTGATCAACATGAAATCACAGAAGTGACGATATGTGATTTCTGAGGGTAGGTCATAAAAGGCACCAAGGTTTCCATCTTGGTTTCTTAGATCACTTACTCTGAGAGAAACTGACCAGCCTGTTATTACAACACTCAGCCAGCCCTGAGAGCAGCATCGGATGGGAGCAACTAAGGCTTCCTGCCAACACCAGGAAACCAAGGACCAACTTGCCAGTCCCAAGTCAGCCAGGTGATACGTAAACATCACCGTCATGGTAAAGACTTTGGATGACCATAGCCAGGCCAATATCTTGACTACCACCTCATAACAGAGCCAGAGCCAGACCACCATGTTAAGCCCTTCTCAAATTCTTATCCAAGGGAAACTACGAAAGACAATAAATGTTTATTGCTGTTTTAAGCGGTAACTTTTGGTGTGATCTGTTTCATAGCAAGATGTAAGTCATATACAACATGGTCCCAACCCCACATATATTTATGCTATCATTAACATAGACAGAAACAGATATTGCTCACTTTTAAAGTCTATTTTTTTGGTGGTTGATTTTTTTGGTATTCTTTCCTTATAAAAATCTAAATATTTTTTGAAAATTAATTACATAGAAAATATTCACGATACATTGTTTAATGAAAACAAACTATACAATATGAATCACTCCAAAAGGTTAACTTATTTCTAAGTGGTGGAATGACATAGAATTTGCTTATATATAATGTGACAGTTAATTATTTCCATATAACAAAACATCCCCAAATTTAGTGCTTAAAACAAGACAATCATTTTATTTGGTGACATACCCACAATATGGGTTGGATCCAGGTGGGCAACTTAGCTCTTCTTCATATGGTGATTTTTTTTTTTTTTTTTTGAGACAGTGTCTCACTCTGTTACCCTATGTAGAGTGCCGTAGCATCATCATAGCTCACAACAACCTCACACTCTTGGGCTCAAGAGATTGTTCTTGGCTAGTTTTTCTATTTGTAATAGAGATAGGATCTCATTCTTCCTCAGGCTGGCCCCAAACTCCTGAGCTCAAGCAATCCTCCCAGCTCAACCTCCCGGAGTGCTATAATGACAGGCATGAGCCACCACACTCAGCCCATTTAATTAAAATTGATCAAATGAATGCCTAAATTTTATCTTGGGAATTTTAGTAAGTAGTGTCAACTTAGAGTACCTAAAAACTATTGCTGTTTATTTATAATTACCTCAATTAAGAAGTACCAAAAGAAATACGAAGGTTTGGTAAACTCCGAAAGAATTTTTTTTCAGGCCTAAAGATTTTTTAAACTTAATTTCAAGTCTATTATAAATATGTTTAAGTTGCGTGTTATAGGGATGTATCTATACACTATCTTTTTGCCTTTATGCAGAATCTCTTAAAATTAGAAGACTTTTAAATATAGTTAACCAGCAAGGACACTTGAAATTCTCAGCCCCTAATAGTTTCTTTTCGGATTTAAATGATGTCTTTTTCTTAAAATTCCTTACACTACAGATTTGCATGTTACATTGACTGAATCTGAGTAATAGTGAGTCCAAAAGAGAAACCTTGGAGAAATTACATTTAAAACTACTAAAACAGTGGTAAAAGAGTAACAACACAGGTGAATTTTGAAGTCATAGAATCGATTTTACTAAAATGTTAGAGGAAATCTATTCCTTGTTGTCCAATTAATTAAATAGACTTAAAGACTAATACTTGTTATGTCAAGGACAGAAAATAAACAAAAACCTAGCCTCGGGGGATTAAGTCCTTTTTCCAGCCTCCTTGAAGTTATTTCTGGGAGTTCATTCTTCCCTCGATTTTGAGTTGGTCTCCCTTTGCTTCATTCACTACATTTCCAAGTCTTTTCTTGATAATAATTTTATTTCCCTGTCTGCCTTCTCTTGGCAACGGCTAACCTGGCTACAAGCCCAAAACATGGTAAGTGACAAATCACTACCAGATGAAGCTGCAAGTTTTACATGGAGTGTTTCCTCCAGACTCAGAACACTTTGAGGCCCAATAAAATTACTAGAGTGATTCAGAATCACAGGAAGGTCTATTTTTGTGTGTGTGGAAATCCTCACTCAGGTTCTGCTCAATGACAAAGCACCAGTGAAGAACCCCATTAATTTTTAAGATTAGAAAATAGAAAATAAGTTGGCAAGGCCCAGGAAAGATTACAACAGTGTTTAATAACATTTGTTTAATGTTACTAAACAAATAATGTCTTGATAAATTCTCTGCTTTTAAACTATTTTCCTAAGAGTTTGTTCTTAATTTTAAAAATTGTTATAAAAATTAAGTATGATAATTTTTATTAAAATATTAGACACCAGACTCCTCAAAGGGAAAAACAACACAGAATCTCATCATTAAAATATCTGACTATATCCCTTTTTCTCAAAAATGTTATGTTTTGTTACTTTTACTTTTAAATATGTGTGATTATAAGTATTAACATTATATTCTAATCAACAAATAATAAAGCTCTGCTTTTCAAAACATGATTATTTGGGTTTATAGATGGGTTTTCAAGACTAGATGTATAATAATTTTACTCAGACCTAATGAATTAAAACAAAAAATGGAAATAGAAAATTCAGTTCCATAACTGTGTCCACAACCAAAACAAATGACCCATTGGAATTATAAAGACAATTAATTTAGTACCCCTGCCCAATATTTATAATGTGCAATTTTTTTACCTTGTAAGAATCTTAAGAATCTACCTTTCTTAATCTTCAACTGTAAATATTAGATTTTTAAAATCTTACTTTATCCCACATACTCTATAGTTCATTTTGAAAAATAGTTGGAAAAACACCTCCTAAATACCATATATGTGGTATAAGTTTGTGGAAATATTTATAGCATATCAAATGGTTATGTATACAAGTGGAAAATGTACAGGGTCTATCAAATTAAAACTGAACATTTGTAAAATGCTTTGTAAAAGAATGCAAAAGAGTTATAAATCAATTTGTAGATGTTTAAGACAATGTGTGTTTGCCCTGCACTTTGCAGATTTAATTTATTCTGCGGCTTAATGATGCTTACATAGGTTTAGCATCAGCAGATTTCAAGGAGCCAAATTCCTCCACAATGTTCTTCTTACCAAAGTCACCCCATTAAGTTTTGGTACAGTGGCAAGATCTTGTGATCAGAAGACCCAGTTTTTAATACGAGGGTTTTGCCCCGTACTAGTCGCACATATTCAGCTGCTCATCATAAATCTCAATTTCTATACCTTGAAAAATGGAAATTTGGTAATGGTTTTTTAGTGCTGGCTATTTAAAAGGATTACTTTTACAACTAAAATCAAAGTGAGGTCATATATGGGTAAGCCGCCTTTTTACGTGATGGAGAACTCCATAAGACAAGAAAATACATTCCTGAAACCGCCCTCTCTGGCCTGCCGATATGTACAGCACACCTTCTCCTTCATGTTCACGCCCCCTTGGTACAAATTTATCCAAAATACTAGCCTCCAAGATCTTAGAACTCAATTCAATTATTTGATAGTGAGAGACCTGCGTCGCTTGGGAAATACAAGTGTATTTCTTAGGACTTCCTAAGAACCCTTTTGCCAACATGTTGTCTAACTTACTAGTAAATTTCCCCCTGGGAATTAAGACCTTGGCAGAGGTTTTGGCAAAGTGGCCACTTCCACTTTTGTCCTGAAAATTCAACTCAGACAAAACAGAGGTGAATGGGAAAAGAATGAACTTTTTTCCTACAGTAAAAGGCAAGGGAGTTACTGACATTACAAAGAGGGAAGGAAGCATATCAAACAAAACACAAAAGTATATCCTTTAATGGGTAAAACAAAAAAAAAATCTACACATACTATAAAACTCACGCCCCCTACTCTTTTCCCTACTACCCCTCCAAAGAGTATTCTTTAGCTGTGAGACCAGCTTCTGGAACGTCTTTGGTTTTTTCCCCTAGGTAAAAATCTGAAGGAGTTTCAGGGTTTATAAAGTTATTTCTTAAATGTTGAATTCACGATGAACAGGCTAAAGCCTGTCCAACCCCTTATCCACGTTCTGCTGAGTCTGTGGGAGGGCATTAGGCACATTGGCAGGGGAGATAAGCATTGTCTTGAAAGGACAAATTTTTTGTCATTTGAAATGTCACCCAATGTAGTAGTATCAAGAGAATTTACTACACTGCTTCATGAAGGTAATGTAAAAAGAATAAAATGAAAACAATGCAAATATCTAAAATTAGTTAAGATAATGGCTGGGGCGCCATTCTTTTCTGTCACTTGTTACTTATTACTCATTTAAACTGCAAATCTGCAATGAATTTTTCCGTACCTCGGAAAAACAAAACAAACAAAAAATTACTATCCCATGACTGAGATAAACTCCCTTAATGTGCACTTGCCACTTTGCAAAGTCGTCTTCCCAGCCTCTTCCTGTCTCTCTCCCTGGCCTGAAACCACGGCCTGGCTTGGGGCCACCCAAGGCTGACATGGAATGAGTTCCAGGCAGATTCCATGGCAAGCCTGACTTTCCTTCCGGCATAAGCAGTACAGTAAATAGTTATAATCACCAAAGCGGCATCATCCACAGACTGTTTCAGGCTGATGACCCTCAAAAATGAAATTTCAGTCAGCTGAAGATGGAAGTAAAAGGAACTTCAAAGGGTCACGTCTAGACGACACCTTCCTGTCTCAGGGAATTGCTTGCAACCTCCACTCAGATACAGACGGGCGGGAAGGGAAGCCTGTCAGACCTCATTGACCATAGGTAACGATATAGGGTAATTTCTTCTGATAATGTCACCCAAAGAGGAAATCCTACAGACGAAACCGATTAAGAGCTCAAGGGAAATGTCATAGGAACAAAATTGGTTTTTGTTTTTCTGCATTTGGGGGGTTGCAGGAAGGAGAATGGGGTTCTGGATGGGATTTTTTTTAATTGATGTGGGTCTTGTGGAGGGAAAGAAAACAAAACTAAACTTGAGAAAAAATGGTTGTGATATTTACCAGATATGCCTTTTACAAGTTTCCTTTATTAGCTATTTATGAACTCATAAATCTTTTGTTCCCCATACTCAGAATCATGTGCCTTTTCAGGAGGAACACAGTCACTTCTTTAACAAGAAATAAAGCTGATTTGGCTAATTTGAGTAGTTTACATTGTACTAGATATTTCTGAAATGAGATAGAAAGATGTGGTTTGTGATTAGCTGAAGTGATTTTATGTGATATATATTTAGTACGAATGCGTATATTTATCTCATACATTTATTCATCTGTAAACAGTGTGGCTAAAGAAGAATTGATAAGTAGAAATTTAATACTCATAATTCCAAGTTTAGAGATCTTAAATGAGTAGATGTCTTATGCTATGGTACTATATTTATATTTTGATTTGAAGTGGATTTTAAATGAAGACAAAAACTTCGTTTTATGGTTTGAATTTTTTTATTTTCTCTTTTTGTCCAAATCTCTCTCTTAAATCACCTTTTAAAATGTACAAATGGCCTTGTTCTTTATAATGACCAATACATTCATGGGCTAACTTACTTTTAGCTCCCTGTGTAGACCAACGCAGTGTGCTGGATGGTCCAAGACAGTGCTCCTGGTAATTTATAGCCCTATGAATGTGAACAGCTAGTGAAAGGCTGACCATGCCAGTCCTACTTGGCAGGTTATAAGTGTGAAAATAACTGCTCTTTGCTAAGAACACTACATTTTCCCGATCCTGCAACCTACAGACGGTAAGGAGGTAGTTGTGCTAGCTGTTTACCAGGTTAGGGCCCAGGATCCCACATTATTTGAAGATAGGCTTTGCTGTTCCCTTTTTCTCATTTTGTCTGACACCTGACGAGGCTCCTTTCTGACACCCCCAGGTCATCCTGGGACAGTGAAACAACCTCCTTATCCCTTTTCTCCAAGGAGACTGCAACCTCCTTCCCTACAAAATAATACTCATATGTGAGTTTGTTTTTAAGAGTTGTCCATGACACCCTGGCACTTAGATTTGGTAAGAAGCATGTAACCATGCTGCTAGCCACATTTGCTGACCTTCTTGATTTGGTTTTCTGTTTTGCTTAGGTTATAATTGAACAGTGTGGCTCTGGTGTCAAGATTCCCGATAACCATCAGTTATTCATTACTAATGAAATTATACACTTATCCAAGGAAACCCCTTAATTTAGATGAAGAGAAAAGAGCAATTGCCACTGGTAAAAGTCTCACTTAAAACTTGAAAATTGTTGGGTCGGCGCCTGTGGCTCAACAAGCTAAGGCGCCAGCCACGTATACCTGAGCTGGCGGGTTCGAATCAATCCCGGGCCCACCAAACCAAGATGACACCTGCAACCAAAAAATGGCCGGGCGTTGTGCCTGGCACCTGTAGTCCCAGCTACTTGGGAGGTGGAGGCAGGAGACTCGCTTGAGCCCAGGAGTTGGAGGTTGCTGTGAGCTGTGATGCCACGGTTACTCTATCCAGGGTGACAGCTTGAGGCTCTGTCTCAAATACAAAAAAAAAAAAAAAAACTTCAAAATTGTTGCTGATTTTTTAATTTATTACTTAAGTGATAAGTAATAAATGTTACATATAACTATTAAGTTACATATATCTTATAAGTTATTTTTGAGACTAACAAATTTTGCTCAGGAGAAACCTCTAGAAAACTTGCTTATTAAAAATTTCAATTTATGGGCTTGGTGCCTGTAGCTCAAGCGGCTAAGGCACCACCCACGTACACCAGAACTGCTGGGTTCAAATCTATCCCGGGCCTGCCAAACAACAACGACAACTACAACCAAAAAATAGCCGGGCACTGTGGTAGGCACCTGTAATCCAAGCTACTTGGGAGGCTAAGAGAAGAGAATCACTTAAGTCCTGGAGTTGGAGGTTGCTGTGAGCTGTGACG
This sequence comes from Arctocebus calabarensis, assembly GCA_963573935.1. Lineage (NCBI taxonomy): Eukaryota > Metazoa > Chordata > Mammalia > Primates > Lorisidae > Arctocebus > Arctocebus calabarensis. The sequence goes on from CAUYON010006875.1 coordinate 14,041, forward strand.
TACCAGCGCTCTACACAGAGTGTCAGCTTGAGGCTCTGTCTCAAAAAAAAAAAAAAAAAATTCAACTTATGCTTTTCTGATTATAAAAGTAATTAGGGAGGCATTGTAAAAATGTTAGGAAGTGAAAAAACATTTTAAAAGAAAATGAACTCTCCTAAAAAATACATCTTAATAATTCAGTTATTTTGGATATCTTGTTTGCTCCAGAGAATTTGCTTTTGACAACAAAAAAATTGTGCATATTCCTTTTGCACAATATTTGAGGCAATGAGCACAAACTTTAAGGTTCCTCCACTGTGATTTAAAAATAATATATGCTGTCTGATTAGTAGTAATAAACAAAGAAAGCAGCAGGAAAAGAATTCCCTTAACTTTCCTCTTTGTAAAACCACATTCTCCATATTTCCTTCCAGTCTTTTTTCTTTCATTTTAACTTATTTGAAATTATTTAGTGTGTATAATTTTGTATCCAGCTTCTCTTGTCTAACTACCAGAAAAACTTTATTGCCATATGACATTAAAATTATATATACTATTTATTATTATTTTAATAAATCATCAATAGTTATTAATGACTGTATTAAGTTCCACCATTTGTGTAGAGTGTAATTTGCATAGTCACAGCTCTAAGTATTTAGGTGGTTTACAATTTCTCATTGTTATAAATAAGATTGTGCCAAACAGCTTTGAGTGCAAACCTTAGTGAAAATTTCATATTATTTTCTCTGCACGGATTACTAAAACAGAAAATGCTGTATTATAAACATCTTAAAATTTGCTTGATTGTTAAAAGCTATAACAATTTTTACTCCCAGAAAGAATGTAATTACCTTTACCCTCGCCAGCAATACACATCTTTTAGGCTTTGCTAATCTGATTTGTGCGGAAAAAATCTTACTATTCTATTATTTGTACTGTTGAAGCTAATAATTTTTCTTACATTTCTTACCATCCATAATCCCTCTTTGATGGAATGGTCATGCTATTTCCCCATTTATTTATGAGATTTGGTGTCTTTCTTAAATGAGTTGTATGATCTTTTTCCAGGAGAAGGTAATCCATTCTTTCTCGCATTTATTGTAAATGTATTTCATTAGAAGATTTACTGTTGTTGGGTGTGTGGTGGCTTAGGTCTGTAATACTTGCACTCTGGGAGACCGAGGCAAGCAGTAGGCTTGAGCTCAGAAGTTTGAGACCAGCCTGAGCAAGAGTGAGACCCTGTCCTTAAAAAGCAAAAACAAAAACAAAAACATAGCCAGGCATTCTAGCAGGCACCTGTAGTCCCTGCTAGGGAGGCTAAGGCAAGAGGATTGCTTGAGCCCAAGAGTTTGAGGTTGCTCTGAGCTATGTCAACATGGCACTCTACCAAGGAGACAAAATGAGACTGTCTCAAAAAGAAGAAGAAAAGATTTATTGTTTAAGTAATGTACAAGGCTGATTTTATTTAACATATCCTAACTTACATATAAATGAAATGTCAAAAACAGTTCCTTGAATATTTTAAATGTTACTAAAATAATATTGCATAAATGATTCATGAATATTCTCTCTAAAGAAAAGATAACACCATTTAAATGATAACCAACCTTAAATTAGCAAAGATTAAGTTAATAACGATTTTTTGAAAGTAGATTAGATGTACCACTTATCTTTTACTCTTTCACTTTAAAGATTGAGTATTGCTATAAAATGGTAATTCTAATTTACATCTTTTTCACACAGGAAAAGATATGTTTATATAGAGGTATTGCCAAATACAGACATCCCTGTAGGGATTTTAATAGTTTTACAGCCTAGTGAGTATAAAAATATTTCCAGAAGATAAGAAAAAACATGTAGCATCAACTTCAGGTCCCCTATAGCACCCTCGTGTACATTAGTGCAATCATGGGGCACAATGTGCTGACTTCATATACAATCTGAAATATTTTCATCAAACTGTTAAACATAGCCTTCATGGCATTTTCTTAATAACTATATGAAGACATTGATATTCTATATTTAGTAAGTTTCACCAGTACCCTTCCAAGATGCACCATAGGTGTGATCCCAATTGCCCTCCCTCCACCCATCCTCCCCCTTCACCTCCCCTCCCTCACCCTTTTATTTTTAAAGTGAAAACTCAAAAACAATTTGGCAAGATTCTTTTCAACATATTAATATAGAAAATAGATTTCATAAAAATACTGTTATACTTGAATTCACTTAAAATGCTAAAAGGAAGTTATTATTTTAATCATAGATATTAGGTGACTATAAGTATTTATCATGAACAAAGAAAATTCTTAAATGATTAATTGCCTTTCTAGCTCCACAAAGCCTTTTGAATACTGTAAAGTTACTTAACTGTATTATATATTTAAAAAATTATTTTATAAATTATAAAATGTTAAAAAAAATTGTGATTCATGCCCTCTTATTTTGATGTTTGGAGAGGTTAGCAAATTTTGAGTTAAAAAATACATGTCAGAAACCTATTTGGGGAAAGATTTTGAATCATTTGTAGGTAAAATATATTCTTTTCAATTTACTATCAATCAAGCTAGCCAACATATAATAATTTCTACATGAGCAGAACACTACCACAAATAAATGTTCACTCTAACAGTTTAGCCAAGCATATATATTAGAATATAGTAGGTAAAATCTTAAAACAATTAAGATTGTTTTCAGAAATAAATAAATTCCAAAATATTTAGATCTTTTTTTGGTTGAAAAATATATGATACAAATTAAAGCCAATCCAGATATTCTCTGTCAGTAATGGAGAAATCAACTAAGGGTGAGGAAATGGTAAAGTTCAGTTCATTCGTAATCTAACTTCAGGGCATGATGACTTTCCCTAATTTTTTCATGTAAGATTAGAAAACTTTCATGTTGTTCCTTCACAAATATACCCTATATTAATATTTTGCTGGCTGAAATCAGGGGCATTTTTCTCATTAACAATGAAATCAACAAAATGCACTTTAAGAACTTCCACTTTTTCCATGGGATCCAAAAAAAATGGATAAATAGCCTTTTGTTACTTAAAAATGTAACCCATTCTACAGGAGATTTTTATTTGTATTTTTAACATTTTAATTTTATAATAAGCATTATATAATATTTATAGTTAGAAAATATAAAACAGAATAATCTTTAACTGGCCTCAAAACATTTTTTCTGATTTATCTTTCTGGAAAAAATAAAGTTTGCTTAACACAGTACTGCATTTCTTTCTGTTGGGGGAAAAATGTTCGTAGTTCTAAAAGTGAAATCATGAATTGATCATATCTACCATTACAATTAATTAAATCAAATAGTTCACAGATAACTATTTCTAGCTCAAAAATTATACTTTTCTTAAATAATTGATATAACTTGGGATCTGTGTATGGCTTTCTTTTCAAACATCTTGAACTAAGCAGTTTGGGGCCTTTTCTGTCCTTTACTCCATTCAAAGTCAGTCAAACACAACAGAAATCCACCTTGATTCACATACAAGAGCCTTGTGCCTGATGATCAGAACATCGTGATGCTGCTGGCACCAGGCCTTTGACGAAACAGATGGAATGCAGCTAAGAAAATAAACCTTCCAACTCTGAATGTACTATAACTTTGTGTAAACATAACTCATCATTTCAAATTATAAAATGTAAAAATATATCTAGTGCTGGCATATCTTATATAAAATGCAAAATAAAAAATAGTCTAGGCTCTTCATTCTAGTATCTTTGTAGTTTGATTAAATTCGCCAATTATTTTAAAATGTTTTTCTTAATTTTTTTTTCCCCCTTTGGCCTTGACATTGGTTTTAAACATTTGGGGACATATTTATTTTCTTACTTGTGGTCATACAGAGGAATTCATATAAAATTAATGCCTCAACTGTAATCCTAAACTTTAATGCCCAAATGTTTATAATGACCTGTCTTCTTAATAAATATGTATTATAATATTCGTTAGGCAGATATTGGTATAATTAACAGGTAGAAATGGTAACTGTATTTATTATTCCCCCATATGTTAAATATTATCTAATATTATCAAACTTAATTATGATTAAGTGTACTTGGTTAAGAGGAATGAAACTACATATTCTAATACCTTTTAAAAGATAAAGTAGTATTTCAATTTTTATTACTTTAAAGCTTAAATTTAAAAACATGATTTTCTTAATACAAAGACAGTGTGTAGCTTATCAGGAGAGAGAAACTCTTGTAATATTGACATTCTCTATTTCTTTTTTTCCTTTTTGCAATTTCACTTTAGTAATGAAAATGTCCAAAGAAATGTGTCACAATTTTTAAAAAGTAGTTGTTTTCCCCAGAAAATATTTTAACTTTTTTATCTCAATAACAGAAGTTAATATTGCTGCCTAAGTTCAGTTTTTGCCTCAATCATAATACCAGGTGAACCAAGATGTTGGGAAAACAACAAAAACCATTGAAAACCCTTGCTATTTTACCCTGAATAAAGGTCTATCTTATAAATACTTTATCAAAAATAAAGAATAAAAATGTATTTGGGATAAAGAGTCTATTGAAAACCTACCTTATTTATACTTTAATTCTAATCAATTACTTTTTAAACTCATAGATAATAAATTCAAGATATATGTATTACTGACCAATCTTCTAAAAACGCTCTAATAACATATATTCCATAATACAGGTATTCTTTTATTTGTATTTTATTTTATTTTATTTTTGAGACTGAGTCTCACTACTCTCACCTGGGTAGAGTGCCATGACACCATAGCTCACAGCAACTCTTGGGCTCAAGCAATCCTCTTGCCTTAGCCTCCTAAGTACCTGGGACTACAGGCTCCTGCCACAATGCCCAGCTATTTTTAGAGACAAGGTGTCACTCTTGCTCAGGCTTGTCTTGAACTCCTCAGCTCAGGCAATCCACCAGCCTTGGCCTCCCAAAGTGCTAGGATTATAGGCATGAGCCACCACTCCTAGCTACAGGTATTCTTTTAAAATTTTTCCAAATGAAATAAATCATTAAGTTTATATAAGTTAAATAAAATTTTCGATATTTTCACTATAATTTTAATAATTCATAAATCTGTGCTTAGCATTTCTCTTTGATAATCTAAAACAAGACATTTTGTCAACAGTATTATTTTGAACATTTTCTTGTTTTCCAAAGAGAAAAATAAGTGGAAAAATGCTTTAAAATTAGAGATATTTTACTTATAATTTAAATCTTGCTGAGACTTTTGGCTTGTTTTTTTTTTCTCTTAAAATAAGAAAAAAAGTCCCCTTCAACAATAAATGCAATAGCAAGGCAGCCAAAATAAGTTATACTTGAATATTAAAGGTGTTTTAACTTTATTTCCCCTTTACTCAGATTAACAGAAATCCTTCCCAAAGGCAAAATGCTGATGAACTCTAATATCTTAGGTAGAGCTAATAGTAGGTTGAATTATTTGGCTGAAAGAAAAATGAGAATGACACTTGACCCATTACAATTTCATTGAACTTCAAAGATATGAACTAATTAGTTACCTGTGAATATTTTAAATAAATCAAATACAATATTTACGTATAATTGCTTGATTTGAAATAGAGTATTTTCCTAAGCTGAAAGTTTATAGTTAGTAGGAGGGAAAAACAATAAAGTTCTATCCTAAAAATATCTCCAGTGATCATGTTTAAAACTGCAGGTAGTGGCCAGTAACAGCTTACTTCTGAAACCACCAGTACTCTGGAAAGTCTCTAGAATTGCTAATACATATGCTTTTGGTCAGTTATCTACGGCCACAACAACTGTTGACCAGCAGAGAGCCTCAGCAAAAGAGGTTGCCTGCTGGTAAACTTTAGATGAGCAAATTGTGAAAAGAACCTGAGCCAAAAAATGGTGCCAGGTCAGTCCTGGAAAGTCTTTCCCCCCACAATTGTGTGGTCTAGAGCCCACTCCCCATCTTAAGGGAGAACTATGGACTTTTCCACTTAACCTTCCCATTAAAGATTTTTCAAAACCAGCGTCCAAGCCAAAAAGAAGCAAACACTTAAAGATATGAGACCATTGATCGTAAAGTTTTTTAAATGCACTCCCCTCCACCAACAATTAAAATAGTGAAAAAGCTCTAGATAAGTGGCATATATAAAAGAAAGTCCCAGGCATGACTAGCTCTGATTTTCTGGCTGGCAAATATCCCTTGGGTTTCATCATTTGCTAAAGCTTTCAAATTGAAGTTCTAATTTCCTCTTGGTTCCATTTAAGGTAGATGGACATTCCAAGAGATGTCACAAAAATAAAAGATAACCATACTTTATTTTAAAACACAAATTTCCATAATTTTTCTCTTTACAATATCAAAATTTAACATCTCAGTATTTATTTTTAAATATCCTTTATTTCTTAAGAACCCAGAAAAAAGTAATCTCTAAGGACTATTTGTCCCATGTAAATCCACAAATTGGAAAATATGAGAGAAATAAGTGAACAGTAACACAATTTTAAGGAAAAAAGTATCCAAAAGCAAATTCTCAAAAATATTTAAAAGACAGTTTGAAGTTTAGCAAAAGTGAAAATCTAAATCCTTTATCACCCTGCATTAATGATTCAGTAACATATTCACTTGCCCAAAAGTATTTTGAAAAGTAAATAAATGGTTAGTGATTTGAAGTATAAGTTAGAAATAAAAAATTCTTTTCTAAAAACAAAAATTATTGATTATTAGTAGTTAGATATAATTGATGGATATAGACAACCTCTTCATAAAACAGTTTTGTTAACAGCATATTTGTGCTGAATGTTGGATAGGTAATAAATACTTAAGAATAGGCGTACTTAAGATGTACAACTGAGTCTGAAGCCAGCAACTTTGAAATAGTGTTTATTTGCCTTTGAGGTTTTTTGTTTTTTTTTAATTCTTTCTGTTCTATAGGCGATCAGATGTTTTATGTTTTTGTTGTTTAAATTAAAACTAAAGTCGTCTTAGGCTCGGCACCTGTAGCACAGTTGTTATGACACCAGCCACATACACCAAAGTTGACGGGTTCAAACCCAGCCAGGGTCAGCTAACCAACAATGACAACTGCAACAACAACAACAACAAAATAGCTAGGCATTGTGGCAGGTGCCTATAATCCCAGCTACTTGGGAGGCTGAGGCAAGAGAATCGCTTGAGCCCCAGAGTTTGAGGTTGAGGTGAGCTGTGACGCCATAGCACTCTACCCAGGGTGACAGAGTGAGACTCTGTCTCAAAAATAAATAAATAACCTTCATATGAAAGCTATAAATTAGCTTCATATTAGGGCTGAGTACATTGGAGGAATACAGGGATAGGGGAAAGGGAGGGCAGGGGTGGGGGGAGGATGGGTCGAGGGTGGGCAATTAGTGGGAACAGACCTACGGTGTATCTTAGCAGGGTACTGGCAAAACTTATTAAAGGTAGAGTATTAATGTCTTTATATAGTGATCAAGGAAATGCCATGAAGGATATCTGTAACAGTATGATCAAAATATTTCTGAATGTATATGAATCGTGCCCTG
>CAUYON010006877.1:0-25012 GCA_963573935.1 Arctocebus calabarensis
GCTGGTGGGAATGCACACTAATACATTCCTTTTGGAAGGATGTTTGGAGAATACTTAGAGATCTAAAAATTGACCTGCCATTTGATCCTATAATTCCTTTACTAGGTATATACCCAGAAGACCAAAAATCACATTATAACAAAAACATCTGTACCAGAATGTTAATTGCAGCCCAATTCATAATTGCTAAGTCATGGAAGAAACCTAAGTGCCCATTGATCCACGAATGGATTAATAAATTGTGGTACCTGTATACCTTGGAATATTATGCAGCCTTAAAGAAAGATGGAGACTTTACCTCTTTTGTGTTTACATGGATGGAGCTGGAACATATTCTTCTTAGCAAAGTATCTCAAGAATAGAAGAAAAAGTATGCAATGTATTCAGCCCTACTATGAAGCTAATTTATAGCTGTCGTATGAAGGGTATAACCCAACTATGACACAAGAATATGGGGAAAGGGGCAAGGGTAGGGAGGGGAGGGAGGAGGTTGGGCTGGAGGGAGGGTAATTGATGGGGCCACACCTACAGTGCATCTTAGAAGGGTACAGGTGAACCTTACTAAATGCAGAATACAAATGTCTTCATATAATAACTGAGAAATGCCAGGAAGGCTATGTTAATCAGTTTGATGAAAATAGTTCAGATTGTATATGAAACCAGCACATTGTGCCCCTTGATTGCACTATTGTACATAGCTATGATTTAATAATAAAGACAATAAAATTAAAAAAAATAAATTTTGCAATAATCTATAAAAAAAGAAATGAAAATCTATTCATAATATGAATAAAAACTTTATCAAGGAGATATACATCTTAAGAACACAGAAATTCTGGATATGAAAAACTCATTAAAGGAAATATAAAATACATTTTAAAACTTCAATAATAGACTAGATCAGGTAGAAAAACAAATCTCAGAAGTTTTGTGATAATCCAGTCAGACAAAAATAAGAGAAAATGAACAAAGAAGGATGAACAATGCTTTTGGGAACTCTGGGACCTTGTAAAGTGACTAACTTGTGAATTATTAGTATTTCTAACAGAGAAGAGAGATCAAAAAGTTTAGAAAACCTCAAGCAAATAACTGACAAAACTTTTGAAGTCTAGCAAGCAAGATAGACATTCAGATAAACAAGACCCAGGCTGAGAAACACAGCAACATCACTACCTCTACAAAAAAGAGAAACATTAGCCAGGTGTGGTGGTATGTGCCTGTAGTCCCAGCTACACTGGAGGCTGAGACAGGAGGATTGCTTGAGCCTAGGAATTTGAGGTTGCTGTGAGCTATGATGATGCCACTGCACTCTAGCCCAGGCAACAGAGCAAGACCCTGTCTCAAATACTTACATACATAAATAAAAAGTGAGCAAAGAACATTAATATAAATTTTTTCAAAGGACAATTAAATGGCCAAACAGCATATGAAGAAATGTTCAATATCACTAATCATCAGAGAAATGTAAATTAAAACCACAATAAGTTAGCATCTTAATACCAATCAGGATGGCTATTATTAAAAAGACACACACAAAAAATAACAGGTATACTGTAGGTGATGTGTAAACTAGTGCAACCTCTATGGAAAACAGTGTGGAGATTTCTGAAAGAACTAAAAATAGAACCACCATATGATATAGCAAGCTCTCTTCTGGACATCTACCCAAGGGAAAAGAAATTGATATATAAAAAAGATAGATGCATTCATATTTTTATTGCAGCACTAGTCACAATAGCGAAGAGGTGCAATCGATCTAAGTGTTCAACAGCAGAGGGTTGGATGTAGATAATGTGGTAATATACACAAGGGAATTCTATTCAGCTGTAAGAAAAGGATGTGTCTTCTGCAGCAAGGTGAATGGAACTGGAGGCCATTATCTTAAGTGAAACAACTCAGATTCAAAAAGACAAACATCACAGAGGGGTGGGGGCAGTGGAGGGGGTAGATGATGAGAGGCACAATATGTGTTGCTTCAATGATGGATGCACTGAAGGCCCTAACTTTACCACCATGCAGTATGTCAACATAACAAAATTGCACTTATATTTCATTAATATATGCAAAGAAAAAAATAAATGAGTGAAAAAGATCTGTATGTCCCAGGAACTCATTTCTTCAAATAATTAAAAAAAGAACAATAAAAAGTATAAGTTGGCATGTGGAACACTGGAATCATGTCTAAAGACATAGGATATAAAAAAGAAAACACACTCTTGATATATTAGATGAAAAAAGAATAGAGCAATTGCCCTGAAGAAAAAAAGGATAATAAAGAATTTCATGATTCTTTGATTCTTGATTTTTCTTTCCTCATATTTGTTAGAGCTACAGGTTAGTTTATGGGGTTAGGACATACCGAAAATTTCTTAGATAAGAAAACTTGTGATCTTCCTAGATCTCTCATGTTCTCAACTTTAGAATAATTTCACTCTTTTGGAAAAGTGAATTGCCTTTTAAATTTTTATTTATTTTTAATTAAAATTAAATAATGCTTTAAAAATTATATAGTTTAGGTGTACAACCCAGTAGGAATCTAATTTTAATATGCCAGAGTCCAGCAACACGTTACCTAGACCTGGCATTCTGGAATTTTTAAAATTATCACCTAGAAAATCATAGAGCATTATGCAAGTGGTATAATGTACTTAGAATGATGTTATTGCTGTTCATCAAGGGTTTCTGCATGGAAGAGTATCCTGTCATTGTATTGAGTGTAGGATCCATTCAATTCTCTCCATATGAGACCCCAAGGGAGACATTTATCTTAGACCCAAGCACTCCCCTGGGATGCTAACAGACAATGAGGACTTTGTAAGTGACTATGTCTTTTTGTTTTGATTTCCATACACTCAAAAATGATGTGTAGCTTAATTTCTTATTCCATATTTTTTCAGATTCCCATGTTGCCTCTTAGTTCCTTATTTACATTTTATTGTTTTATTGAATGTGTTTAGCTGTTGTTGCTGTAAGATCTCTCTCATTTTTGTGGAACATGATTGGAAATACATTGGCTATTAAGGTAATGACAGGTTTCCACAGGAGTGTGGGGATCAGCGGGTCTAGAATAAGCATTGGTGGGGAAGATTGTACTGGGATGAGGCACTGGCCAGGAGACACAGCCGTATTGGGAGACAAGAGCTGAGAAAGGGAGTATGGCAGTGGGAGCCCAGCTTATAGGATGTACAATTAAGGGGCCATAAAAGCGTTATCTTCCCTACAGTTTTGCGAGTTGCACCCTAATCAATATTTTCAAATAATCTTGCACCCAACATCTTATAAGTGCATTTTTGTGTGCATCTACCATTTCTTTAAGACATATATTCTCAGAAATGGACTTAATAGGTCAAGTTTTCTAATTTTAACTGAAAATTAAGGTATTGCAAAGAAAACAGTCCAATTCTAATTGTATTTAAATGTTAGATTTCTTTTTAGATAGTGTGATCTGAAATGAACTGTAACACTTTTTAAATTTCTCATAGAAATGGAAGATGAAAGAAGATTTTTGTCATCTAAATAATAGAAATATCAAAAATTAAAGTATTATAATAAAACTTAAATAAATGTGGGGAGGCACACTGTGGCTCACCAAGTAGGGCGCCGGTCCCATCCACCAAAGGTCGTGGGTTCAAACCCAGCCTCCACCGAACTGCAAAAAAGAAAAAACTCCGGACATTGTGGTGGGCGCCTGTAGTCCCAGCTACTCGGGAGGCTGAGGCAAGAGAATCACCTAAGCCCAGGAGTTGGAGGTTGCTGTGAGCTGTGTGACACCGCAGCACTCTATGGAGGGCGATAAAGTGAGACTCTGTCTCTATTTAAAAAAAAACAAAAAAACTTAAGTAAATGTTTATTTTAATAAGTTTTGGAATAAATGAACATTACATCAAACATTATTAGATTTTGCTAATTAAAATGGAACATCAATGTTTCAAAAGCATTATTAATAAGTTAGAAACTAAATACAACATGAAAAACTAGGCGAGGTTTCCGCAAAAAAGGGAACAAAACAAGCTTAGTGTCTTTGATGTGTAAGGAGCTCTTACAAATCCATAAGAAACAGATACTTGAAAACAAAAATGGGTCATGATTCATGGAGAAATACAGTTGATTCTCCCACATTTGAAAGAATAATCAATCAGAATATTAATCAAAGAAATGCAAATTAAAATTACAACGAGCTATCATTTTTCATCTAGATTAGTCAAAAGTCCAGTATTGTCATGAATGTGGGGAAAGAGATGCTTTCATATATGGTTGACAGGACTGTATACAGTGACAAAATTTCTGGGGATATTTGGGATATATGAGTCAAACGTAAAGTGCACAAATCCTGTGATGCATAAATTCTACTTTAGAAATTTATGCTAAAGAATTAATAAACTAAATGCTTAATGTCATAAGTACAAAGAAAGCTCACCACATCACTGTTTAAAACAGAAGAAATTAGAATTTAACTTGGTATCTGATGTAGAAAATGGGTTCAGTAAGTGTGATACGATAGTACAATTTAGGATTAGCAGTCATTCAAATCAATAATGTAGAATTGTACTTGTGGATGTGGCAAGATTCCTTTTTTAGTGACAGGTTAAGGTATTGGGTGTGTCATATAATTTTTTGTGGAAAAAAATCTACATGCCTAGAAGTCCAGAAAGATACAGTACAGTAGTAGCAGCCATTATTTGTGGGTAATTGGATTTTGACAATTTTACTTTGAAAAGACATTCTATTGTGTCCAATTAAAAAATGATTTTAAATGGCTTCTGACTTTGAAAATCAGAAGAACTCATACATCTAACTACATTTTGAAATAAAAGGTTTTCCCCCATTAACTTGAGCTCCTACTATGTCTCTTGTATTTTTCTTGTCCTTTTCTGTAAAATTGTTCTAAGAGAGTTGACTTACTATTAAGGAAAGAGGTGTGTAAAGAAGACAGTTCTCATTTTTCTTTTGGTATGTTATGGCTGCACAAAGCGTCAGCTAGGGGTACTCAGCAGAGAGCCAGAGACCAGCCAACTCAGGTCTCAGGAGTTGAAGTTGGCTTCTCTTTCAAATTAACATTATTTCACCTGATTTTCTGACCAGTCACCTTAGAAGGTTCTATCTAGACTCTCAGGTTCAATATCAGGTCAGAATCAAATGATGGCCTTTCTATTTTGTGACCTCAGGGTTGCTTCATCAAACCTAGAGCTAGCTTGTTTAAAAGAGCACGACTTTTGAAACCAAATTCAAGTAGTTTAATTTTGGCTGGGTGGCCCTGACCAACTTAACCTATATGAAACTCAGAATCTTCTTCCTTTAAGATGGGGTGCATTCGACTTGCTTCACAGGGAGTGCCTGTAATCCTAGCACCCTGGTAGGCAGAGGCAGATGGATTGCCTGAGCTCACTCACAAGTTTGAGACCAGCCTGAGCCAAAGCGAGACCTCATCTCTTTTTTTTTTGAGACAGAGCCTCAAGCTGTCACCCTGGAGAGAGTGCCCTGGCATCACAGCTTACAGCAACCTCCAATTCCTGGGCTCAAGCGAGTCTCCTGCCTCTGCCTCCCAACTAGCTAGGACTACAGGCGCCCACCACAATGCCTGGACATTTTTTTGGTTGCAGCCATCATTGTTGTTTGGTGGTCCCGGGCTGGATGCGAACCCGCCAGCTGAAGTGTATGTGGCTGGCACCTTAGCCGGTTGAGCCACAGGTGCCGAGCCAAGACCTCGTCTCTTAAAAAAAACATAAAATAGCCGAGCATCATGGTAGGTGCCTGTACTCCCAGCTACTTGGGAGGCTGACACAAGAGAATTGCTTGAGCCCAAGAATTCGAGATTACTGTGAGCTATGGCACCGTGGCACTCTACTGAGAGCGACAAAGTGAGCCTCTGTCTCAAAAACAAAAAGCCCAAAAAACTCTTAATTTTAATACATCTTCAGAAGCTTAGTATTTTTCCCTGGAGGCAGGAGATCTTAATCAGCCTAAAGGTTTTAGTTTCAATGACACATATGTCAAAAATTGCAAATGGACATTTTGCCCTTCAGGGACTCTACTGAAATCGTAAAATTATATGTGAACTAAACTAAAGTTGTCTGGGAGGCAATTGTGTTTTCAGGATGCTCTCACATACCTGTTTGTTAGAAAGGTGAGCCCGCCAGCTTCCCCATCCTCTCTGCTCTGCTCTTCTGCACCCAAACACATATGTAGTACACAGCCCACACTGTTCCCACAGACACTGGATTACAGCTTAATGTAATCATCTGCGTAGGGCATAGTGTTGGGTATTTGTAAGAAATGTAATTTTCAGTGTAGAAGCTTGCAAGTCCAGATGCAATGGGAGTTATTAAGAAGTTACTAAGCAACATGTATTTTCCTCTCTCATTCTCTCATACACACACAAACCCTCATTCATCATGATGAGACATCTAATGAGGAGGTGATGAAACTGTATACAGGAATGTCTAAGGAATCTCCAAAGGCCATTGCCCTAAATTATATCAATTTTTAGGTCCTTGTATTATCAATACCTGTTACGTCAGTTTTATCACCAGTAGTATCATTCGACCATCAACTTCATATGATGGGTGTGACAGTGATCACGACTGTGGCTACTGTATCTAGGTCTGAAGTTTTATATCTTATAATGTCCTTATCTGGTTTTGGTATTAGGGTAATGCTGGTCCCATAAATGAGTTAGGCATTTTATGTGCTTCTATTTTCTGGAAGGGGTTTTATAAAATTCGTATTACGTCTTTCTTAGATATTAGATAGAATTCATTTGTGAAGCCACCTAGGTATATGCCTTTTCTTAGGAAGGTTATGGCTTCCATTTTTCATTAATATAGGCTTATTCAAATTATCTAATTCTCTTGACTGAGTTTTGGTAGTTTGTGTCTTTCAAGGAATGGTTTATTTCATGTAAATTAGCAAACTTGTAGGCATAGAATTGTTTATAATATTCCTTAATTATCTTTTAATGTCCATGAAATCAGTACTTGCTTCTTTTTTTTCCCGGTTGGCCTGCATAAAGGTTTATAACTCTCATCGATCTTTTCAGAGAACTGCATTTAGTTTCATTGATTTTTCTCTTTTGAAATCTTGTTTTTCAATTTTATTAATTTATTCTTTAATTTTTATTTTTGTTTCTTTGCTTGCTTTGCGCTTCTACTACTTTTATTTTTCTAGTTGTCTAATGTGGAAACTTAGAGTATTGCTTTTAGGTTTTTCTTCTCTTCTAATATATGCATTCAATGCTATAAATATTCTTTTAGGCACTACTTTCACCGTATTCTATAAATCCTGATATAGTGCATTTTCATTTTCATTTAGTTCAAAATACTTTAAATTTCTTTTTATACTCCTTGAAGAACCATGTGTCATTTAGAAGTGTGTTGTTTGATCTACAAATATTTTGGGATTTTCCCATCTATTTTTTTAAATTTAATTTCATTGTGCTCTGAGAGCATAGTTTGTGTGATTTGTTAAGGTATGTTTTATGGCCCAGAATATAGTCTATCTTTGTGAACATTCTGTGGGTTGGATGAATTCAACTGTGTATTCTGCTGTTGTTGGATGAAGTATTTTATAAATATTGATTAGTGATGCTACTCAATTTAATTATAACTTTACTGATTTTCTGCCCATTGGATTTGTTAATTACTGATAGAGGAGTGTTGAAATCTCCAGCTCTAATAGTGGATTTGTGGATTTCTCCTTGCTTTTGCTTTATATATATATATTTTTTTCTTTGTTTGTTTGTTTGTTTGACTGTTGTCCCAGGTTTATTAAAATGTTACAGTCCAGCAGATAGATTCAAACAGTTCCACATGGTGTTTGGAAATTCATCTCAGCTGTAGGCTGAGTGACCTTGAGCTTGGACAGACTACCAAAGTCCAAAATCTTCAGCATTTTCTTAGTGTCAGGATCTACTTCAGTGATCTCCCAATCCAGGGCTCAGACCTCAGGGACATAGTTGTCTCTCCCCTCTCTCTCCTTTTCCTGCAACTTGATGGAGATGCCTCTTACTAGGCCCCTCTGGATCCATTTCATGAGGTGTGTGACATAGGTCGCTATCTTGTTGTGGAGCTTCTTGCTGGGAATGATGGCAATCTCCTTGCTCATGTGCTTGTTTGTGTGAAAGTCGTTGCCCAGAAGCAGGTAGTACTCCTCCATAATGACCTAGGCCACCTTCTTCACAGTTTTGGTGCAAACATGGCTCATGTTGACAGGTCCTTGCTAAAAGAGCTTGCCTCATGTATTTTGGTACTTTGTTATTAGGTGCTTGCATGCTAAAGATTGTTACGTATTATTGACAAATTGACCCTCTTCATCATTATAATGATGACAAATTGACCGTCTTCATCATTATAATTATAAATACCTAGTCTTTTTTTAAAAATTTTTTTGTTTTTAGAGACAGAGTCTCACTTGTCACCCTTGGTAGAACGTCATGTTACCACAGCTCACAGCAGCCTCCAGCTCTTGGGCTTAGGTGATTCTCTTGCCTCAACCTCCTGAGTAGCTGGGACTACAGGCACCCAACATGATGCCTGGCTATTTTTTTGTTGCAGTTTGGCTGGGGCTGGGTTTGAACCCACCACCCTTGGTATATTGGGCCAGCACCCTACTCATTGAGGGGCAGGCACTGCCCAAAGACCTAATCTTTATGTCTGAGAATTTTCCATGTTATGAAATCTTCTTTATCTTAAATTGGTGTACCTTTCCCAGATTTCTTCTTGTTAGTGATTAAATGGTGTATCTTTCTCCAGCTCTTTACTTTTAATCTACCTATGTCTTTATATTTAAAGTGGGTTACTTGTAGAAACCATAGAGTTAGATTTTGGTTTTTTAATCCACTCTGCAGTCTGATTTTTAATGGTATATTGAGACTGTTTACATATTAGATATCTTTAAAAAAACTTAAAAAAAAGTTATAGGCTATAGTTTACTTACAGCAAAATAAGGCATAATTATAGAACAAATCCCATGTAACCACAATCCAGTTTAAGGAATGAAACATAATGCTTTGGTTTGTATGTTTATTTCCTCCAAATCTCAAGCTAAAATTTGGTCCCCAGTGTCAGAATTGGGATTTAATGAGAGGGGCTTTGGACATGGGGTCAGATCCCTCAGGAGTAGATTAATGCCATGGTTGGCGGTAAGTGAGTTCTTACTCTGTTAGATCCTGTGAGAGCTGCTCATTAAAGAGAGACTGGCACTGCCCATCCCCTCTTGTTTTCTCTCTCCCCATGTAATCTCTGCACACACTGGCTCCATCATGAGGGAAGCAGCCTGAGGCCTTCAACAGATGTAGATACACAATCACAAACTTTCCAGCAATCAGAAGCCTGATTGCTTTATAAATTACCCAGTCTCAGTTATCCCTTTATAGCTACACAAAACAGACTAAGACACATGACTAGCACAGAAGAAGCCATAGAAGGGCCAATATTTACATGTGAGTTCAAGGACATGTTCCTTTTTTTTTTTTTTTTTTTTTTTGAGACAGTCTCACTCTATTGCCCTGGGTGGGGTGCTGTGGCATCACAGTTCACAGTAGCCTCGTACTCTCAGTCTTAAGTGATCCTCTTGCCTCAGCTTCCTAAATAGTAGGGACTACAGGTGCTTGCCATAATGCCCGGCTAGTTTTACTATGTTTCAGTAAAGGTAGAGTCTCACTCTTGTTTAGGGTGGTCTCAAACTCCTGAGCTCAGGCAATCCACCTGCCTTGGCTTCTCAGAGTGTTGGATTATAGGCGTGAGCCACCATGCCCGGCCCCAAGAATATGTTCACTCATTAGGCTAATGTTGGAGCATTAGCCTAATTTCATTTTTTTTTTTTTTTATGGTTGAGAAATGAGCAAGAGAAGTTGTTTGGGAATTCATGGTAGGTATGAGTATAAGGTTTCATGGCCAAGTCCAAGGAAGGATGACATGACAATGGTTCAACCTTCTTTATAAGTGAAGGAGAAGAGATGTGAAAAAAGCATATAAAGAATGTCTGTTTCAAAACAGCACATGTACCATATAAATATATCATGTATCCATAATAATTAAAAATAAAAACAATTTAAAAAGCAAATAAATATGCTAGATATGGGCCTATTTAGTTTAAAGATGAGAAGGCTATACATTGATTTGACCCTGGACCTAGCAGAGTTCATTTAAACTATGACTCTCTCAAGATTCTTTTAAAATTTGGGCAGTGCCCATAGCTCAATGGGTAGGGTGCCAGACACATACACTGAGGCTGGCAGGTTTGAACCTGGCCCGGGCCAACTAAAACAACAATGACAACTGCAACAACAACAAAAAATGGCTGGGCATTGTAGGTGCCTGTGGTCCCAGCTACTTGAGAGGATGATGCAAGAGAATTGCTTAAGCCCAAGAGTTAGATGTTACTGTGAGCTGTGATGCCATGGCACTCTACAAAGGGCAACATAGTAAGACTCTGCCTCAAAAAAAAAAAAAGATTCATTTAAGATTTTACTTAAGAATGAATTAAGTTAAGTGATAATAAACTATTACTTTTTAAGGACTTGCATATCTGAGTTTTAAATTTCAGGAATATTTTGATATTGTTTCCCAGAGCTCCCTATTGCACCCTTTGGCTGGTGCCCTTTCACAATATATAATAGCACTGGGAAGAAACCCACAGGGTTTGTAATAGAATATCTGTGCAACAAAGAAGGCAGCAAAACCAGAAGCACACTGATCATGTCATATTTTTAATTTAGGGCAAAAATTAACCCTGAAATCCTTACCTTCAATATTGTAAAATTTTGCAGGACAGATATTGTTTTATTTATTTCTCTTTGAAATAAATACATGGTACATGTATTAGACACTTAATAACTTTTGGTTAAATCATTACTATTACTGTTGCTGTCACTGCCTCTTGAGTGTTTGCTATGTACAAGATATGGTGATAGTCACTTTGGGGCATTACACATAATGCTCTTATCACTACAGTATTACACTAGTTGAGCTTCTAATATCAGATAGCTAAAAAAGAGAGGGAGGTCAGAATTCAAACCTGACTTCTCAGGTTGGTCTGACTCTAAAGCCCATGAGCACAACCATATTCAATAATGCCTGAATAGACAGATAAAACAACTGCAAACGTAATATTGGTGAGGATCAGCAAATCTCTTCTTCCCATATTCTTTCTTGAGTTTCCCTTGTGATGTTAAAATATCTGTAATTTTTATTCATGGGCTTACCTTTCTGTAAAATGAATATTTCTTAACACACAGATATATTGTCAACTTCTCTTTTCTACAGTTTTACTGACTTCATTGTTGCAATCTCTCACATGTCAATCTGACCCTGATAGCAATTGTTCTTGAATTCTAGACCTAACTACTACATTTTGGAAGATAATGACATAATGATAACTGCAACAACAGAAAAATGGAGGAGTGGGATACTGTGAATGGAGAGGAGTGAAAGGCATGAGCTGAGTTTCTCTAGCATTTTCTCTGGATGGTATATTTGGTTTGTAAAACATCCTCTATCAACTTAAATCACAGGCCCCACTGGGAGGCAATGTAACATAGTGCTGAAGAGTTTAGTCTCAGAAGCCAGGTAGAGTCAGATTTCACTCACTGACTGTCTGGTTGGAGAGTCAGTGAGTTGATATGTACAAAATGTTTCGAATAGAGCTTGAAACATCATAACACTCAAGAAACTCTCTCTCTCTCTCTCCTCTTTCTACCCCTTCCCTGATCTGTATACCTATATATGTGATTCTAAATTCCCCTGGCTTTGTATGAAAATGAATTTGGGAGATTAAAGAACTCAGGAGACATGAGGCAGAAATCTCTCCTTTCTTGCGGATTGTATATGTTCTCGCAGATATGGAGGAAAGAAATAATTTGCTTATATGACCAATCAAATCAAATATCTGTGTATCCAGTTGGCTAACACTAATAAAAAATGAATGTGTTAGGAATGTCCAGTGCCACAGTGAAATGAGAGAGGGATTTACTAAAAGAAATAGTTGTATGGATGACTCCCCATGAAGACGATCACCTGGAAGTGACAGCCTGGGATGTACTTTCCTGAGATAAGGGCAAATCAATTATACCTAATGTGGGGCTTTTAGTCTTAATTCATTCAAGTGAAGAAGCAGGGATTTGGCAGCAGCAGTGGGTTCACATAGAAGAAAGCAAGGACGATTCTGCAATTGAAGGGGACATCAAACTGCTAAGTGGAGTTAGGACTGAGCTGGTGAAGGAGCAAGTGTTTCAAGGAGATTCTGACCAAGTAGGCAGTTTAAGTGACTGAGACCAGGAAGAGAAGAGCATTAGTGTGACACTATTGGACTGAAGTGAAACTATTGGACACGTGTTTTCCAGGCCCTACATACCTGAGATTTTGGCAGCAATATATGTTGTCCCTCTGGATTTGCTTAGCAAATCAGTAGCTGTCGTGGGAATCTAATAAGGAGATATTAGAGATATCTCTTGGAGATCAATGGAATAGGCATCTTGTTTTATTTATTTATTTATTTATTTATTTTTGAGACAAAATCTCACTGTCATGCTGGGAAGAATGCTGTGGTGTCATAGCTCACAGTAACCTCAAACTCTTGCCCTCAAGTGATCCTCCTGTCTCAGCCTCCCAAGTAGCTGGGACTACAGGTGCTGCTGAAATGCCTGGCTAGTTTTTAGAGATGGGTGCTTTTTCTTGTTTAGGCTGCTCTTGAACTCTTGAGCTGAGGCAATCTACCTACGTTGGCCTCCAGAATGCTGGGATTACAGGCATGAGCTACCTTGCCTGGCCTGCCTCTTGTTCTTATAATTTACCTGAACTATACCTACCATTATCTTTTCAAATTCTGCCACATGCTGATAACAAGAGTTATATACCTGTACAACTTTTGGGCTGTTTGTTATTGAATGTGGAGTGCAGCATTTGGAGTCAGGAAGATCTGGGTGTGGCTCAGAGTTTTGCCTCTTCCTTCTTGTGTGACCCTGAGCACAGAAGGTTAGCTTTTTTTTTCTTTTTCTTTTTTCTGCTGAGACCTTATTTCTTTATTTTGTAACATAGGGATAGTGCAATGTATGTTGCGGCACTTCAATGAGTATTTAATTAAATGACTTTTGTGTTTGATACATTTTAAGCACCCAATAAAGGCACATAATTGGTATTATTATCTGAATAGGCTGTTTGTTTTATGCCGAGGAAATTTCTTTCCCTTTTTTGGCTATCCATGGCAGGGTGAGTAGACAGGTGACCATGAGGAAAGGTGAGAAGCATCTGTGGGAGGAGTCTCCTTTTTCAAATATGAGCACCAAATATCTCCCTTGCCTAAGGGGGAGGTGGAGGTGATGCCTTGGATCATTTAAGTCTGCAGTAGTTTGGAGAAATATGTTTCTACTCACGGTCTAGGAAAATACTTTCTTCTTCTCCAGCATCTTCCACAGAGCACTCTTGATGTCTTTGTTCCTCAAACTGTAGATGAGAGGGTTCAGCATGGGGATCACTAGTGCGTAGAACACAGATACTATCTTGTCCCTGTCAGGTGAGTAGCTGGAGCTGGGTCTCAGGTACATGAAAAGGGCTGTCCCAAACAACAGAGTAACCACCATAAGGTGTGAGGCACATGTGTTGAAGGCTTTCCATTGGCCTTCCGTGGAATGAATCTTCAGGACAGCAGACACTATGTGACTGTAGGAGATAAGGAGGATGAGGAATGATGTACCCCCAACAGTGAACACCACAAGGAAATTCACCACCTGACTGAGGAAGATGTCAGAGCAAGCCAGAGCCAGGACAGGTGGAAGGTCACAGAAGAAGTGGTTGATGACATTGGGTCCACAGAAATAGAGCCGAAATATGGAGCTGGACTGGATTAGGGAGCTCAGAAAACCACCGACATAGGCCCCAACCACCATGCGTGTACAGACACCCTGAGACATGATGGTGGTGTAGAGAAGGGGGCTGGAGATGGCTGTGTGTCGGTCATACGCCATGGCTGTCAGGAGGAAGCACTCAGTTAGACCCAGGCCCACAAAGAAAAAAAACTGGGTAGCACAGCCCATGAATGAGATGGTCTTCTGCTCTTGGAAGGAGTCAGTGAGCATCTTAGGAGCCACCGTGGAAGAGTAGCAGATGTCAATGAAGGACAAGTTGCTGAGAAAGAAGTACATGGGTGTGTGCAGATGAGTGTTCCCTCGGATCAGAAAGATGAGAGCCAGGTTCCAGGTCAGAGTCACAAAGTAGATCCCCAGGAAGGTCACGAAGAGAAAGGCCTGGAGTTCTGCATGGTCTGTGAATCCCAAGAGGATGAACATGGTGACTGACGAGCTGTTCCAGTCCTTGGTTGTGGACATGTTTCCCAGAGACCCCAAGGACAAGATGCAGACCTGGGATAATAATGATAACTCATAATGCAGGTAGTATGAGCAAATGGTCACCCAATGCATGAAAAGAAGAGCAGAGGATTACAACTTTATGCCAAGATCTTTTTTTCTCTCTGTCTTGATCAAAGAGGACAACTGCAGTCATTGTCTTATTTAGGCAGTATGTTGTGGCTGATGTAGTTTAAATTTTGCATCTAGACTCCCTAGGATCAAATTCTGCCCCCAGCATTTTAATACCTGTGCCACTTTTGTTGAGATACTTAACATCTCGTTTCAATTTCCTTATCTTAAAAACTGAATAATAGCAATTGCATTACAGACTTGCTTTAAGGATTACATAAGGCAATGTGTTTAAAGTATCTGACAGAATAAGTGACCTGTGGGTTATTATTGGAACAGTTCTGTGTGCCCCAGATGAGTTAGGTCTTGCCCAGAAAGACTTCCACTCAAGTTCTAAAATTAGAATGAAAAGATCAGTGGGATCAAGTTCAGCTATGCAGTTGTGAGATGATCAATTGGACAGAATGTTTTCAGTGAAAAGAATTAGGCCACAGGTGTGTAGAAATGTTCTTAGTTGTAAAGTGTTAGGTCTGAATATGTCATATTGATGTAGTTCCAATTTCAAATGTGCCTCCGTCTGAGCTCTCTAAGCTATTTTGGTTGTCAGTAGTGTGGCTTTGGGTCTAGACTTCCTGTATTCAATTTCCAGTGGCACTTAGCCAATGTGTGATGTTGGGCAGATTATTTGACCTCTCTATTTCTGTGCAATTAGAGCTAATAATGCCTTTTACTTTTTTGTAGGATCTGTCTATCTATTATCTATCTATCTGTCTATCTATCTATCATTTATCTCCTTTAGAACATACCTGGCCCATAGTAAGTATTATATAAGTGTCTGTTGTTGTTGCTATTTAAAACCTAAGTTAAAAGGATCCTCAATCAAATCCTTTGAATTTTCAGTGCAGAAACGTCTCTCAAGATCAGAATATTCCCTAGAATGCACATCAGTATGAGCCATTACACATCCACAAGTCTCAATCCACATTAACTAGAAAAGAATTGCTGTCCACAGCCCTCTGAATCTAACCCTATAGAAGGCACCAGAAAAGTGAGGTCAGAGGGCCTATTGACTTACAGCAAATGATCTCTAAAGTTTAGAATATATCTGGATCCTTCATTTGGAGATCAAAAAAGTCATCTTAATGGGTTTTTAAACTATATTTTAGAATATTCTACTTATCTGTTTAAGTATCATGAATGCCATCGATTTCATTTTATTTTTCAAAATGGAGATAAGTTATGAATTTAGACACTGTATGAGAAAAACTCCAAGATAATTTTATCAAGATACCGATGTGAAATATTGAAAGGAAAAATCATGTATAGCTTCTCATTGATGCAGAAAGAAATTGGAACTAATCATTACAACATTCTAGCTCCTGAAATAACAACTCTTAACAATTTGTTGTACACTTTTCATGTGTAAGTATATGTAGACACGTGTGAATGTTTGTGTCATAGTACACAAGCTTTGCAACTTGTGTATTGATGGAAATCACTCCAAGGCAGTAACTTCACAATTTGGGGAGTTAAAACTTTCTGTATTTACTCTGAAATTTTCTTGCTTAGTTTAGGACAGCCACATCCATTTTAGCATCCTCACAAATCAACCTGTGTCTACTCATTATCAGTTAGGGGCTCATCGCCTTCTTCATGTTTTTCTGGGAACTTACATCTGTGAGAGATGCCCTTGAAATTGGCCTATCCTCTCCACTATAAATAGTTCCTGCTACTTATTTTTCAGTGCTAACCCTCTCATATTTGGACAGGGAGAGAATGAGAAGCTCCTTTTTGCCATCACCATGGTGTCATCAAGGAGGGGTTTCAGATATCCTTCATTTAATCCCAATCTTGTCAGTATGAGTTTAGGCTTTTTCCTATGTTCTAAGGTTAAGCATCTGTTTGTGAAGGGTTTGTGGACTTCCTAAAGTCAAGAGAGGATTCTTTCCGTTGGAAGAAAAAGGAGGAACCTATAGCAAATTTTGACATGATTGAGTACAAATGTAGAGCCATGTGGAGGTACTAGAATCTAAAATAAAATCAGCTCTACTGGAGCCCTTACCTGTTATGTGGAGGTTCTGCCATTTGGCAAGGTAAACACCTGAGATCTGTGATACAAAGTCCTCTAGGGCACCTGTTCAGGTTAGCAGCAAGGGGAGTGGGCAAGGTCATGGTTATGATTCTGGTAGGCATCAGGAAGGACAAGCTTGGCTCTAATCCTGACTCAGTCACCTGCCAGCTGTGAAGTGTCAGGCAACTCATTTAGTCTTTCAGAGTTTTGGTTTCCTCATTTTTAAAATGCAGATAACAGTGACTGCTTTTTTTTTTTTTTAATGTCCTCCATTCAGCAAATTTTTTGGGTTTTTTTGCTGTTTTTGGCTGGGGCTGGGTTAGAATGCACCACCTCTGGCATATGGGCCCAGCGCCCTACTCCTTTGAGCCACGGTGCTGCCCAACAGTGACTACCTAATAGAGTTTGAGAATTGCTTAAGATAATGTGGAAAAGGCTAATAGATCTTGAGATGGAATGTTTGCTTAATAAATCAAGACTGACTGCTCCCAGAAGCAACTACTCCTTAAAAAATTAAAGAAAAACATCAAATAACCCCATAAAAAAGTGGGCAAAAGATATAAGCAGAAGCTTTTGCAAAGAAGATAGACTAATGGCCAATAAACATATGAGAAAATGTTCAACATCTCTGACCACCAGGGAAATTCAAAACACACACACTCACACACATTTTCACACAGGTATTACTTAACTCCAGTGAGAATGGCTTTTTACAAAAAGTCCCAAAGCAACAGATGCTGGTGTGGATGTGGAGAAAAAGGAACACATAATATATACTGTTGGTGGGACTGCAAACTAGTACAATCTCTATGGAAAGTAGTATATAGATCCCTCAAAGAACTAGAAGTAGACCTACCATTTGATCCAGCAATCTCACTACTGTGTATTTACTTAAAGGTAAAAAAAGTCATTTATCAAAAGGACACTTACACTTGAATGTTTTTTGCAGCACAATATACAATCACAAAGATGTGGAATCAACCCAATTGCCCATCAATACATAGGTGGGTTAATAATATAAGCTATATGTATACCATGGAGTGTTACTCAACCCTAAAACAAATTGGTTGTCTAATACCTTTTGTAACAACCTGGGTGGAACTGGAGACCTTTATTTTAAGCGAGTAACACAAGAATGGAAAAACAAATGCTGCATGTTCTCACTATTAAATTGGAACTAATTGATCAACATTCATGTGAACATATGGAGGTAAAATGCAATGGATACCAAGCAAATGGAAGGAGGGGGAATGAAAGAATTCACACCTCATGGGTACAATGCACACTTCCTGGGTGACAGGTACATTTACAATTTTGACTCAAACTGTACAAAAACAATTCATGCCAACAAAACATTTGTACTTCCATAATATTCTAATATAAAAACAATTATTTATAGAATCAATCCTTATTTTGGAAACACTTCCTCTTAATGTGATAGACTGAAGTGCACTTATCTTATAAAAAGGAGTTCACTAGTGGACCATGCAGGTTTGCAAGATGTATTCAAAAGTTGAGGAATCTTAATGATTAGAGGATTGATGGATTAACTGAAAGACCATTGTGAATGTTGCTATCAGGAAGGGGAACTTTTCTATTTAAGGATGACATTCTCCAGCCCTAGAAGTAGAAAGTGAACCTGGACAAATTTAAACAAAAGAAAAAGCATATGTAGAGTTTTATTGCCACATGGGGGTGCCCTGCATATTATTCTAGGACATTCAAGAGAAGGTACCACTAGCTAGGTGTTGTGGTGGGAGCCTGTAGTACCAGCTAATCAGGAAACTGAGGCAAGAGGTTTGCTTGCACACAAGAGTTGGAGGTTTCTGTGCACTGTGATGCCACTGCACTCTATCCATGGTGGCAGAGTCAGATTCTGTCTTTAAAAAATCCCCCAAATAAACATAAGATACCTTAAGGGCTGTAGGGAATTTAGAAAGTGAGGAAGTCTCCTTCATTCTTGCATCAAACTTGAGGAGGCTCAGTTGGGTCTGAGTCTGGAATTCCTCAGTTCTACAATATAGTTATGCTCAACAACAGGCCTACTTTACACAGCTGAAGAGTGAGAATCTGAGAGGCTCGGTGATGTCCTTAGATTCACAGATGTTGGCACTGCATCTTTATAGGTAACACTAGCCTTGAAGCAATGTGAAGATTCAATGGTACAGTAAAAATTAGCATCTAGTGCAGTATCTTGTCCAGAGAACACACTGTAACTGATAGACACTTGTAGAGTTGATTTATGACTCAGTTCATTTTCCAACAAACATCTACAAGAAAGAGCAAAAATTCACAATCGGTTTTCCTAGTTTGAGCTTAACATATGCAGTTGGTGATGGAGGAAAAAAATGGAATAATGGTGAAGAGACTCTCAGCCATATCATGGATCTTGTCATGTTCTGGGATTTCCCTGTCAATCCCTGTTTGGGCTCACTTCTTCCCTTCATGTTTCCTCCTCTGTCACCCCTGCAGATGCCCAGTGCCCTTGATATCTTTTTTTCCTAGGTCTTTCTTTCAGTGGAGGGTAGATATGTGTGATGAAACTAAAAGAGTCCTTTCTCAATATAAGCTGACAATTTAAAGGGGGCCAAGGCTTTAATCCAAGAATTAAGATTCAGATGGCAAAATTCAAGGTAGCTTAAGATAGAGCAGGAGGGTTTGGGGTTAAGAGGTCTTTGAAGTGTTTGGAAAATCTCCTGCGTCAAGTCTGTCTGGATTACAGATCTTCTGGATTATATTTCAGATTACCGAATAATAATTGCTTCTGCCTTCAAGGACATAGAAGTGCTCTCAGAAATTTTATTTCCTCTTAATTCTTTTGCTGGTTGCAAGGGTTCAAATATATCCCATCCAGGAAGCCCATCCAAGAAGCAGTAAAACAGAACCACAATTGGGCTGTGAGTCCAGATTCAGGCGCTGAAATGTCTCACTTGCAGCCTCTCTCAGATTATCACAATGAGCAAATTTGCCTCTTTAGAGTAGATTTGTTGTTTGGTTAGCAATTCAATGTTAGCATTCACTAGTGTGCTATGTTTGCATTTTTTCTTTTTAGTTTGACTTTTTAAGAAATTTTTAATACACAATGAACACATTGCAAAACTGGTCACTCAATTCATCATAGTTTTCTGAAGAAAATATAGTTTACTGAATACTTCAGTGGCCATCACAACAAGAACAAAAATTAACAAATGGGACTTAATTAAGCTGAAAAACTTCTGCAAAGATAAGGACACAACAAGTAAAGCAAATAGACAACCTTCAGAATGGGAAAAGATATTTGCAGGGTATTATTCGAACAATGGGTTTATAACTAGAATCTGCAGAGAACTCAAATGAATCAACAGAAAAAGAGTAAACAATCCCATTTACCTCTGGGCAAGAGATATGGACTGAACATTCTGATGAAGACTGACAAATGGTTAACAAACATTTGAAAAAATGCTCATTATCCTTGATCATCAGAGAAACGCAAATCAAAACCACCCTGCTATATCACCTAACCCCAGCGAGAATGACCTACATCACACGGTCTCATGCTGTGAATGTAGAGAGAAGGGAACACTTTTACACTGCTAGTGGGACTGCAAACTAATACAACCTTTTTGGAAGAAAATATGGAGAACCCTCAAAGAACTCAAGCTAGACCTCCCATCTGATACTGCAATTCCATTACTAGGCATCTATCCAGAAAAAAAAATCATTTTATCATAAGGACATTTGCACTAGATTGTTTATTGCAGCTCAGTTTACAATTGCCAAAACATAGAAACAACCTAAATGCCCCCCAACCAAGAATGGATTAACAAGTTGTGGTATATGTATACCATGGAATAGTATTCAGCCACTAAAAAAGATGGAGACTTTACATCTTTTGTATTAACCTGAATGGAAATGGAACATATTCTTCTTAGTAAAGCAGGAATGGAGAAGCAAGAATCCAATGTGAAGGCAGTAGATGAACTAAGACAAGGGATGGGGTAGGGGAATGAGGGAGCAGGGAGAGGGAAAGGGGGATGGGGATGGGGGGTCATGGTGTATGGGGCACCTCTTGGAGACAGGACACAATTACAAAAGGGACTTTACCTAACAACCATAATCAGTGTGACCTAATTCTTTTTACCCTCAATGAATCCCAAACAGTAAAAAAAATACTTCTGAATATTTAATAATGAACTGATTGTCACTTGAAAAAAACCATGTGTTTCTTTTAGCTCTCTTTTAGTAGTATGGGTCACTTAAGACATAATGTAGAATAGGGTCTGGCCTAGAGTACATATCAGTTAATAAAACACCACAATGGGGAAACTTTTCAACTTATAAATCAAGAGCAAAATATTGAGACAGATTACAGACCTTATTGCAAATCCTGAATTTCTATATGTTATCTTTAATTTCAATTTTGAATTGAATTCAAGAAAACTCCAATGTGAAAAAATGAGTAGCGTGAGTTTTAAAAATTTTTGCAAAAATGATTTAATCTGTAAGATTGATTTTGCGGTATCCTACCCAAGTACATAAATTATAGTCAGGAATACTTAAAAATAAAGCATATGTGGCAGACATTTTGAAAATGATAGCACTATAAAGAAATGAGCTCTCAAGCCATGATAAGACATGGAGAAACCATAAATGCATTTTACTAATTGAAAGAAAACAATCTGAAAGGGCTACATACTGTCTGCCTCCAGATAGACCATGCTCTGGAAAAGGCACATCTATGGAGACAGTGAGAAATCAATGGTTGTTAAGGGTTGGTGGTACAAATAGACAGAGCACCGAGGACTTTTAGGGCAGTAAAACTATTCTGTAGGAGACCACAATGGTGGGTACATGTCATTATACATTTGTTCAAACCCATAGCATGTATCGCACCCAGAGGGAACCCTGGTGTAAACTGTGGACTTTGGGTGAGAATAGTGTGCCCATGTAGGCTCATCAATTGTATCAAGTGAACTACTCTTGTGGGGGGTGTTGTTCACAGAGGAGGCTGTGTGTATGTGGGGGCAGGAAGTATATGAGATGTCTCTGATCTTTCTGCTCCCTGCTGTTGTGAACCTAGAACTGCTCTAAAACAATAAAGTCTATCTTTTAAAAAGCATGCACAGGAGTACACACACACACAAACACACACACATCCAGATGAGACGGAATTTAGGGAAAGGCAGATGTATTGAGAGGTACAGGCAGAAAATCTAAAAGCCAAAGAACCTCTTGGTCAGCAATTTGAGCTTGTAGATCTGGGGAGCTCTATAAAGCGAGGTTATATGGGCAGGAAGATAAAGAGGAGAAGATGAACCACTGCACTTACCCTCTCCCTCCTGTTCTGTCCGCCCTTTAGCTGATGCCTGCCTTGAATTTTCCTGCTTTGGAAGGAGTTTAATCAGGTTTCAGTGGCTGCCTCCAATACCCAAAGTGCTAATGAGTATGGAGAAACTTAAGGCTGCTTTGTTCATCAAGGATTAAAGTATCCTCTTGGTGCTCAAAAAGTGTATTTGCGGACAGAGTAATGGAGGGAAAAGATACAGAAAGAGAGGAGAGAGGTTGTAATCTTTAAGAAGCTCTTATGGCATCTTCTAACCTCTGCCTTTGGGGTCTTTCTTGGAAAAGTGTTTCAAAACTGGGGTTGAGTGAATTTCGAAGAGGTTTTTTTTTTTCCTCTCTCCTTGGAGATGTTTCATTACATTCGCCCTTGAGGGTCCTTTCGAAACAGAGTGCAATGCATCTCCCAAACTTCACAACTTTGTAGTTAATTGCTCTCTGGGGTTGTCTACAACATAACTCACATAAACGCTCCAAAGACAATGCTTATTAACTCCCATCCCAGTAGCCAGGTCCTCTAATCCCCAAAGACTAATCGAGGTATCTTCTTGTAGTACATAACAAAGAAACTGGGGCTAGCAGTGGACTGTATGGATGGATGCACACCCACTCCACAGAAACCAGCCAGGTTGCCCGTATACAAACACATACTTACTAAGCCTCTTCCATTCCTTCACAGACCTTGTTTGGCCTGATGTTCCCAGGACAGGACCTCAACCTTCCTGAGCTCCTACTGTCTTCTAAGCACTGTACTAAGTGCTTTATGTGTATTGATCAGTTAAATAATCCAAAATCACCCTTGCAGAGGAGGAAACGGAAATTCAGGCAAACTAAAGTCCAAAATTTTACAGCGATGAAGGAATTGACCCAATATTTGAACTCATGACTGTATGATACATGTACCAAACTCTGCATATGAATGTATGCACACTTATTTATTTTGGCACTCAATTGCACATTAACGGGTTCGTATGGGGAATTGTATCTCTCAATTCATAAATCTATCTTCTTTCCACAGAAACCTACTATCTTCCTCCAGGGAAGAGACATTAGATAAGAGGTCTTTTAAAAACATATTCTGATAAGGCATGATGTAATACTATAAAGATGCAGCACTTCTTCTTCTATTTACCTACAAATAAAAAATAATATGGAGGCACATGTTCAACAAAAAGCAAGCCATGAATACATGTGCTTGGGGATAGAAGGGGAAAAAAAACAAAGATCCGATTCACTTGTTTCTTAAACTGAGAATACTGAACTTTGATCTTTTAAGAACAGCGACTATAAACAGTCAATGAGCTCAACTTCATGGCCATTTAGGAAAGAGAAAGTTATTTAACAAGGCAAGAAAAAAAAAATGGAGAGAAAGACATTCAGGACAGGCTGAGGAGTAAGAATCAGGGGAAAATACACCCAAGGGAGAAATTATTTATTCACCAATTCCATCACTAAGTATTTATTTGGGTTCATCCATCTTTATTTTATTTACTTGAATTAATTTCTTTTTGAGACAAGAGTTTTAGTCTCTTGCCCCAGGCTAGAGTGCCATGGTATCAGCCCAGTTCATAGCAACCTCAAATTCCTGAGCTCAAGGGATCCTCTTGCTGCAGACACCCAAGCAGCTGGGATTGTAGACATCTGTGGCTAATTTTTCTACTTTTAGTAGAGATAGGGCTCACTCTTGCTCAGGCCAGTCTTCAACTCTTGACCTCAAGGGATCCTACTGCTTCGACCTTTCAGAGTGTTAGGATTCCAGGTGTGAGCCACTGTGTCCAGTCTCATTCATTCATTTTAATTGACAATGAAAAATTGTATATATTTTTAGTGATATATAATGTGGTGCTTTGCTATATGTGGTATATTACGCATAAAGGAATGATTAAATTTAATTAACATAGCTATTACCTTATCTACTTACCATTTTTCTGATGAGAACATTTAAAATATACTATTTTAGCAATTTTCAACTCTACTACTATATATTATCATCAGTGATAGTCACCAGGTTGTACAATAGATGTCCAAAACTTGCTCTTCCTGTCTAGCTAAAATATTGTAGTCTTCAGCTAACATCTCCCTGATATCCCTAACTTCATCACTAATAGCCACCATTCTACTTTCTGCTCTAAGTTCAATTTTTTTTTTTAATTCCACATATAATTGAGATCATACAACATTCGTCTCTTGGTGCCTGGCTTATTTCATTTAACATGATGTCTTCCCTGTATACTCATGTTGTAGCAAATTACAAGATCTTCTTATTTTAATTAATAAAAGATTAATAGTTTCCTATTGTGCATATATACCAAATTTTCTTTACCTATTCTTCCACTGGTGAAAACGTTGGTTGATTCCATATGTTGGTTATAGTGAATAATGCTGCAATGAACATAGGTGTGTAGATATCTCTTTGATTTATTGATTTCCTTATCTTTGGATAAATAGCCAGTAGTGGGAAATCTGGCTCATATGGTAGTTGTGCTATTTTTTAATTTTTGAGGAATCTCCACAATGTTTTTGATAATGGCTATGCATACTATCTACTGTATTAAATTTTAAAAAATTTCAATATATGAGGGAGTATGAATTATAGAAGGGATACCTTCTATAATGTTGGAGTCAGGGCTGTCAGTGTGCCCATCACCAGAATAGTGTTCACTGTATCTCATTTTGTCGCTCATCCTCCTCCCACTCTTTTTCCTTCTTTGTTTCCAATGTCCTTTGCCTCTTTTTGTGCCCTGGTATATCCATTGTTTAGCTGCCAATTATTAGTGAGTAGTGGTGTTTGTTTTTCCATTCTTGAGATAACTTCACTGAGGATAATTGTCTCCAGTTCCATCCAAGTTGCTGCAAAAGACATTATTGCATTCCTTTTTTGCTGAGTGCTTGTAATGCTCAGCACAAGTCATATTTGACCACCTGTTGTAAACCGCCCTACATACACATTTTAAGAAAGGAAAAACTATTAAAATTGTAGTACTCAAATCACATTTGACCTTTGCAATTACAACAGGTGCTCATACATATATATGTGATATATAAATATATATATACACTTCCTGCATATACATACCACTTTATATGTAATATATAATATATATTATTATATAGATATGCCACATTATCTATACCTTCTGTATATACCACATTTTCTTTATTCACTCATGAGTTGATGAGTGCTTAGGTTTATTTCACATCTTTGCACTTGTGAA
>CAUYON010006878.1:0-15190 GCA_963573935.1 Arctocebus calabarensis
TTGCAAGAAAAGAACAAGAGATCCCATCTCAGGATGGGCAAAAGATCTGAAAAGAAACTTCTCTAAAGAAGACAAGTGCACAGCCTTCAAACACATGAAGAAATGCTCATTATCCTTAATCATCAGAGAAATGCAAATCAAAACTACCTTGAGATATCATCTAACTCCAGTAAAATTAGCCACATGATGAAATCCCAAAACCAGAGATGTTGACGTGGATGTGGAGAAAAGGGAACACTTCTACATTGCTGGTGGGAATGCAAACTCATACATCCGTTTTGGAAAGAAGTTTGGAGAATACTCAAAGATCTAAAAATAGACTTGCAATTTGACCCTATAATTCCTTTACTGGGTATATACCCAGATGACCAAAAATTACAGAACAACAAAGATGTCTGTACCAGATTGTTTATTGCAGCCCAATTCATAATTGCTAAGTCATGGAAGAAGCCCAAGAGCCCATCGATCCACGAATGGATTAATAAACTGTAGTACATGTATATTATGGAATATTATGCAGCTTTAAAGAAAGATGGTGACTTTTCCTCTTTCATATTTACATGGATGGAGCTGGAACATGTTCTCCTTAGCAAAGTATCTCTAGAATGGAAGAAAAAGTATCCAGTGTATACACTCCTAATATGAGACAAATTCTTTATCGTTCAAGTGAAGGCTACAACCCATTTATTGCACAGGAAGAGGGGGAAAGGGGAGAGGGAGGGAAGGGGAGGGAGAGGGTGGGGGGAGATGGGACAAAGGGTGAGATCACATGTGTGGTATATATTTGAAGGGTCAGGAGAAAACTTCTAAATATGGATCAAAAATGTTTTCACCTAGTAAATGAGAAAATCTCATGAATGTTATGTCAATCAGGTTGATGAAAATATCTCAGATTGCATGTGAAGCCCGCACACTGTACCCCATGATTGAACTAATGTACACAGCTATGATTCAATAAAATAAATAAAATAAAAGATTGCTCTAATTGCTGACGGGAAAATGGATGGGAGAAGGGCAAGCTAGGAGACTTGTGGGATTTTGCAGGAAACAGGCAAGTGATAATGGCAGGAGCTTGGACCAGAGTGGGGCCAATGGAAATGGATGATCAAACATTGAAGTCAAAAGTTGGTGATGGATTAGATATAGCAGATGAGATGGAGAAATGTTGAAGGAATCTCTGGACTGTGGAAAAGGTGATGCCTTTTTCTGAAATGGGAGAAGGATGAGACAGGGATAGAGTTATGGGAAAATTTAGAGTTCCACTTTGGATATGTCTGTTTCATGTTTCCTATTACATGACCAAGTGTAGATGCCATTTAGGTAAGTGTATGAGAGTCTGCATTTCAGCATTAAAGCTGGGTGTGATGTGAGATACCGGGTTCATCAGTGTATGAATGGTTGTATATCACCCAAAGAAAGATGAGAAAGACTTTATAGGAAAAGTAGGTCACTATGGTGGCATTTGGGGTGCAAAACCAGAATGACATTGTTCATATTTATTCCTACGTGTATAACACTAAGATGGGAAATCCTAGAGCACATTTGTGTATTAATGGGAATAATCCTATATGCAGAGAGAAGAATAACAAGCAAATTAGTGAATCTAGAGAAGTTTAGACACTATGGGACTCAAAGTTCAGGTTAGTTTTTGATTTGATTCAGGAAAGAAGAAAACAGGATTGAGACACCAGCTGGTTTATAGATTTGTGGTAAGATGTATGAGGAATCTTCCCTCTAGACTCTAGTCTAAAGGTTTCTGTTTTCTCAAGAAAGCATAAGGAAAGTAAGTCATCAGCCTAAATCAAGGGCCTGTACTTAAATGCACATATGAGAAAGTGATACATCTGAAGGCAAAAAAGTAAGAGGTGAAATTCTTTGCAGACAGTGCAAAAGGAAATCTTCTAGAATTTCCGGGTACTGTATTACTTCTATTTAGAGTTGGGGCTCATGAATTTGCAGTGACATCAATCTGCCAGGCAATTCTCTCAAGCAACACTTCACCAATGGTGGTGTTCATCCAGGGCAGCGCTTCCCCTGGCACAGCAAAATCAGCCTCACCTGGTAACTTATTAAAAATGAAAATTCCTGGGCACAACCCTAGATCTACTTATATAAGAATGCCTGGGTGTAGGTACCCAGTTTAATAAGCTGTTCAGGTGATTCTGATGACCTCAAAATTTTGAGAATAATAAACTAGGGAAAGGTTTTTTTTTTTTGCATATAGATGCAAATGAGGGAGAGAGAAGAAAAAGAATTAAAGAATTAGATTATACATTGTAGCCTAATTATTTATACCCTCATATTAATCTGAAATAAAATAATAAATAAGGAAGGAAGCAAATAAATAGTGTTTGCAAGAGCATAATTATATGGCTGATTTATGGAATAAAAACTGGATACACCTTGAAGATATCCTTTATGGGTCTGTTGGGCCCTTTTAGAAAAATACATTTTAAAAAGTATGGTTCTTGAAGGAATGAAAGGTGTTCATATTTTAAGTTGTGATATATATTCAAGTGGCCTCCCGAACACTTCCCATCCCAGTCCTTAGGGCAAAAAATGCCCACTGTCCTGTATACTTGCCTAATAATTTTTTTCATTTTTTTGTCATTTAATAGGTGAAACTGATATCTTTAGGTTGTTTTTGTGTTGTGCACTTACCTTTCGTTGCACTTATACCTCTAAAACAGTGGTTCTCAACATTCCTAATGCCGTGACCCTTTAACACATTTCCTCATGTTGTGGTGACACCAACCATAAAATTATTTTCATTGCTACTTCATAACTGTCATTTTGCTATTGTTATGAATTATAATGTAAATATCTGATATTAGGTGACCCCTGTGAAAGGGTAATTCGACCCCCAAAGGAGTTGTGACCCACAGGTTAAGAACCACTGCCTAAAATGAAATGTACCACGTGTACTCATTAGTCAATGGAAACTAACCAATGAGTGTGTGCACAGAGGGAAGTAAAACTTGTGGGAAATCCAGCAGGAAGGTGAAGGAGAAAGGGGGTCAAAAACCTCCTAATGAGTATAACAAGCACTAGTTGAGTGATGAGAACACCTGTAGCTATGACTCAAACATCACAAAAGCAATCCACGTACCCCCAAACATCTTAATTCCTTAATATTTTCAAATAAATAAAAATCATAAAATATAAAAACAAGAATTATGCACTTAAAAACAAATAAGTAACAAGAAAATGGAATGTGCATGAACAGGATTCAGGTACTTCACAACATATAATACAAGGGCCAGAAGAGTTTTAATTGGACCAGGCAGTAAGTCCTCAATATTATTATAGCTCCATTAATATGAATGTGGGTCCCATTCAAGGTCAATGATATTTCCAACCATTTCTATCCCAGGAAGATTCCCACACGCCATCTATTCAGTTCTGAATACTGCATCTTGAGAGAGACATTTATAATCTAAAATTCAACCTTCATGGCAAAGTGCCTTTCTGAGGTCACTGAATGTGTAATATATAGTTGAGGGTTTTAATAGGACTATTTCCCCTTTCTGGGAAAGGAAGGGAATGAAAGAGAGATTAGCATGACACTAGTAAAGAAATATCTGAATAGGTTAGAAATAAAAGTATAGACTTTTATATAGTATTATAAAATTTTTTAAAAAACATATTAAGGATAGATTTTATAAGGAGATAACTTTCGTTAAAATCTATAAAACCCCTTACTAATAAAACAGAACTGTCTTCTCTAATCCCCAGGCTTTCTGGCCAAGGTTGCATGGCATTAGCTAAGCACTTGAGCAGTGATCTTTACCTTCTTCTCTAACTCGGAGATTCATGATGCTTTGAGGGTTCCAAGCTCCCTTTCACAGACATAACTCACTTCATCTGTTTTTCATATTTAAATTTCTAACAGCGTGTTTCTCCAATCCAATGATTTGATTTTCTCATTTAGCTCCAAGCACAAAGTTAAAGGTCACTTTTGTTTTTTATAAGTTCGGTTTTATAAGTCCTGTCCACTCTAGGCGCAGGAAAACACACTTAAATCCACAACTTATCATGACACTTAACAGCTATTTGAACTTCATGCCTGTTGGAGGCAAGAAGAACATACTCAGAGATCCTTCACTTCCCTGTATTCTTGCAGGAAGACTAATTTTGAAAGAATGATAAAACACGACCAGCATGTCAGAAATAACTGTGTAACCCTGGAGCCAGTGTTTGAATTTATAATAATGCATTTCACTGTGGATCATTCAGTAGAGTTAACTTCCAACTTCTCTGTGGCTCATGAAATGATGGATTTTGGGCTAATAAGCTTCACTATCTCTGTAATCTACTTTCCAAGAAGCAAACTGAAGTTGCAAACATCAACTTGCTGCCAACCGGCTTTTTCCCTAAAGAGATTAAACCAACATCACAAACATGACTAACTGGCCTCTCTCATCTACTCCACTAAGGAGTTAAAGACTCTACATCATACTGCCACCTTCAGATACAGAGGCCATTAGGAGAGACAGGACACTCTGCAGAGGCTAAGGAGTGAGAGAAATGAATATAAAGACACCTTATGAAACTCCCAAGACTGTCACAGAGTTTGAAAAGCCTCTTAACAGAAGTTCAAGTATGTAAGAGTGGATATAATTTCCAATTAACTTATTTTTTATTTTTTATTATTTTATTTTATTTTTATTAAATCATAACTGTGTAAATTAATGCACTTATGGGGTATAATGTGCTAATTTGATATACAACATGGAAAACTTAAATCAAATTTGTTAACATAACCATCACCTCACTTTCATAACGAATGATGAAACAAAACTATAGTCCGAAGGAAAGAAGGAGGAGGAGGGAAGAGTTGGGTGGAGTGGGAGTCTGGGAGGAGGGAGGGTAGTTGATAGGATCTCATCTATCTAATCACTTACAAACATTTATTTTTAGAGTAAGGTATGGAATCAGTAAAGAAAAAGAACAGGGACAGATGGTTATGTTAACAAATTCGATGTAAGTTTTCCACATTGTATATCAAATGATTACTATTGTCCCTGGGGGGCGGATCATGGAAACCTTCTATGGAACCCATGTCAAGGTTTTTCAGGTCATGGCTGAGCATAATTTGGTGGGTCACTCTAGGGGCAGGAAAAAGTGTTTGGGCTTTCTCTCCCATGGCCTTGGGTATGGAACAAGGGAAGTCATCTAGGGTTTCTTCCCATGGGAAGCGCCGTGTATGCCTAGATAGCCATAATTGTGTTCAGGGAACAATAACTTCTGCTCGCTGGGTTGCCACTTTTGTTCCCTGGATATAAAGGGATACAGGACTTTTTCTTTGTGCAGAGTGTGGATTGCAGATTGTGATGTGTAACTTAGCTTCCTAGCTGCCAGGAGCTAGAGCGGACCTCCCCTATAACTTAGCTCCCCAGCCGCCCATGAGCTGAATAAAGCGTGTTACACCTGCCCTGACTGCCTGAGTTTCTCCTCAGTCTGGCTGAATTAAAACTCTGGCTTTACCCTCACTCTTCTCCTTCACTGCAATATCGAAGGAGAGAAGTGGCACTAGCTAGAAATGGTTACTAGACATAAGGGAAAATATTAAACAAAGTTAATTCCTTCTACA
Organism: Arctocebus calabarensis; assembly: GCA_963573935.1. Taxonomy (NCBI): domain Eukaryota; kingdom Metazoa; phylum Chordata; class Mammalia; order Primates; family Lorisidae; genus Arctocebus; species Arctocebus calabarensis. The sequence goes on from CAUYON010006878.1 coordinate 5,594, forward strand.
TATATATTTTTAAATCTTGCTCTATGAAACTTTTCATAGATTTTTTTTTAGTAGTTAAGAAACTCTCTAAGAGGATTTGTCTAAAAATATACCATGCCTGAAAATCCTCTGTTCTTGTAGAACTGTTTCCCAGATTTTCAAATTTATAGAATATATAATAAAATCAAATAAACCATTTATGTCAGCTAGAAAAACTAAAATTTTTATTCCTAAACTGAATATACTAAATATTCTTCAACTCCATCATGATTTCTAATTCACTTTAATTAAATGTGATATTGGAAAGATGTATAATCCAACATTTCATATAAAAATTCTTATTAATTCATTCTCATAAGAAGGGCTAGTATCAATTAAATTATCTGAATTCTGAATAGTTTGAGATACATTAAAATTAATTCCACATATAAAAGTAACTCAAACTGAAGGCCACCAAAATGCCATGAAGGAGAAGGGCCTGATGGTTTGTGTGTTGCTACTTCATCAGAGAGTACAGCCTTAGTGGGCAGGAGGGCCTGGGAAGGAAAACAGGGGAGCAAGACCAGTCAAGGCCAGAATGTTTTATGGTGCTGGCCAACACAAGGGATGACTGATTTTGCCTGATCTTATGGGCTCATCCTCTGAGAATCCATGAGTGGCTTCTTAGGACAGTCTAGGGGAATAAAAGAAGCAAGATTTTTTTAACTGATTCTTGCTTCTCACTGGTCAAAGATTAGCCCCGTGGGGCATTAGCTTCTTGTATTTCTATGTGTGGGCAATATGTGAAATCTCATGGAATTGGAGTTATTTACTTTGGATATAAATAAGGGCCACCTGGGGAAAGGGGCCAAGAGGCATGTGGCTCAGGCATCATGCAAACTGTACTCAGGATGTTTTAATACTTGTGAGACCTTGGCTGAAGGCTTTAAGGAACTGGGGCTGTTGCAGTGACTGTGGTTTTCTATTGGAATATGAATATGTTTCCTTCTCAAATAATCAAATAATTAAAAAATGTAAAAACTTTTTGAAAAGAAAAAGGATTTAAGCATGTATTTTAAAATCATAAGAAATATGTACCCTTGGGAAGCAGAGAAAAGTTGGAAGTCGGAGAGGGGTGAGAAAATTAGGAGACAATGCGATTGCTCTGAAAGCCCCATTTTTCCAGAGTAGTGGTTGAAGAAGTGATTGTCATCAGTCACGAAATAATAATGTCAAAATAGTGTTTAAAGCTAAGTGGTAGCCAACAGAAGGAATGGAACTAGAAAGGGGGGCTAATTTTCATTTTACTCCTCTGTGCACTATTTGATATTTTTAAACATGTGCTTGTATTACTCATATTAAAAAAAATTAGTAAAAATTAAAGGAGAAAACAGAAGTTCCACACCATACCTCAAATGCAGGCTAAATACATAGCTGCTAAGGTGTTATACCAAAAAGATTTCAAATCAGAAAAAGGACTACTAACCGTAGGACATTATTGTTTGAAGGACACTAAAGCTTCTAGGGATGTTTAGAAAATAATTAAGAATAAATACAAGGCCCCCCAAATCAAGTGCTTATAACTCAGAACATTGTCAGTGTTATGAGAGCAAACACTGTGTAGAGTAGCTCATTTTGTATATAGCTTTAATAGAAGCTTTAAATAGGTTTAGTAGAAATGGGCATCCAGAATTAACAGCTGCAGTTGCCTGAAACTACAAAACTCCTTGAACGGGAAATCAATGACTACTTATGACACCAAGCCCAGATAGCATGAAATGATATGCAAGGGCATAAGCAAGCACACATTTGAGGACTGTAAAGACTAATTGTCTACCATAGTGCTCCAGAAACAGCAATCTTCCCTAGAGAGTATAGGGACAAATAAGGGAAAATAGAGACATTGTTCCATACCCAAAGAATTAGAATGACTTACTGAAAACAAACAGAAAGCAAAGAGATGGATTCTAAGAATAACACGTCAGCCTCCTAAATAGACTTTCTCTGAAATAAACTGAGTGTTGGAAAAGCTGATGTAACGTAGCCCCTGTGATTTATCTAAACCATTTTTTTAGGCAAACATGATACAATCATATATCTGCATTAAAGTATCAACTGCGAGAGAAACATAACCTACCAATAGACATCTGGGGGAATAGTAGAATTAAAATAAATGGGAATGTTATTCAGAAACCAATTACCCCCCCCCTTTTTTTTTGAGACAGAGTCTTACTATGTCGCCGTCAGTAGCAACCTCCAACTCTTGGGCCTAAGCAAGTTTCTTGCCTCAGGCTCCCAAGTAGCTGGGACTACAGGCTCCTGCCACGATGCCTGGCTATTTTTTATTGCAGTTGTCATTGTTGTTTAGCTGGCCCGGGCCAGGATCTTACCTGCCAGCCTCGGTGTATGTGGCCGTTGCCCTAATCACTGAACTAGGGGTGCTGAGCCAATAAATTCCTTTTTTAATCAACTTAACTTTATATGTTTTTTTCTGTAAATCAAAAAATAAAATCCTAAAGCCTCTATCAAAAAAAAAAAAAAAACCTCTCAAAATCTGACATGTAGGGCACCACATATCAGCTGGAGAAGTTCATTGTCTTGGTAACCTAAAAGTAAATAAGTGCAAAAACTAATAAGGAAAAAAATTCATATACCAAATTAAGCCTACTGATGCCTCAGAGGTTTAATGGGAAGTCAGGGAGTCCTGGTCTATTTTTAGAGACCTCTGAGCCTCTTGTCACTAACAGTGTGGTTTGTGGACCAACATCATCATCACTGGGATCTTGTTAGAAAAGCAGAATCTGGCTCGGTGCCTGTGGCTCAACAGGCTAAGGCGCCAGCCACGTACACCTGAGCCGGCTAGTTTGAATCCAGCCCGGGCCTGCCAAACAACAATGACGGCTGCAACCAGAAAATAGCTGGGCGTTGTGGTGGGCGCCTGTAGTCCCAGCTATTCGGGAGATGGAGGTAGGAGACTTGCTTGAGTACAGGAATTGGAGGTTGCTGTGAGCTGTGATGCCACAGCACCCTATCCAGGGTGACATCTTGAGGCTCTGTCTCAAAAAAAAAAAAGAAAAGAAAAGCAGAATCTTAGGCCCCTATCTGGACTTGCTGAATCAGAATCTGCATTTTTAACAAGAGCTCTTGTGACTTGCGTGTTCATTGAAGTTTGACAAACACTCACGATTTCTCAATCTTGACCCTACACAAGGAAGAAAGTCTTGAAATGCAGACTTTCAAGCACTTTCTGAGACATACTGAACCTCCAGGTCAGCTGTGTAAATGTGTTAGGCAACCGCTTCAGGAAATCTTTCAAATTGGGCACAGAGGACAGACATCTATATCAATGGAACAAAAATAAGAGGAAAAAAGTCCACACTTCTATAGTCAGTTGATTTTTGACAAAGGGGTGAGGACAATGCAATGGGAAAGAATAGTATTTTCAAAAATAGTACTAGGGCAACTAAATATCCACACACAAAAGAGTAGATATGACCCCCTATCACCTCATACTGTATATAAAATTTAACTAAAAATAGATCAGAGCTGAGACTATAAAATTCTTAGAATAAAACATAGGGATAAAGCTGTGTGACCTCACATTTGGCGATGGTTTCTTAACTATAACACAAACAATCAAAAAAAGTTGATAAATTTGACTTCATCAAAATTTAAAACTTTTATGGAAAGGACATTATCCAGAGAGTGAAAAGATGACACCAAAGATGGTAGAAAATAATGCAAATTATATGTCTAATAATGGTCTAACATCCAGAATAGAAAAAAAGAACTCTCATAATTTGTTAAAAATTTAAATAACTGTGTAAAAATGGCCACAGGATGTGAACATTTTTTTTCCAAAGAAAACATATAAATGCCCAATAAGTACATAAAAAGATACTTGAAAACATCAGTCATGTGTGAAATGCAAATCAAAACCACAATAAGACATCACTTCACACCCACTAGGTGTGAAGTGTCAACTGAGAAGTGGAAAAACTACTGGAACTCAATGTAAATGGTTTCAGTCACTTTGGAAAGCAGGACAGGTCCACAAAACGTTAAATCTAGGACTATTTCTTTAACCTAGTGATTCTACTTCTTGCTATATTCCCAAGAGAATTGAAAACATACTTTCATGCAAATACTTGTATTCAAATTTCTATAGAAGAAAAATTATCCATAATAGCTAAAAAGTGAAAACAACCCAAAACAAAATGTGATTTATCCCTATAATGGAATATTATCTGGTCATAAAAAAGAATGAAATACCAATACAATCTACAAACGGATGAACTCTGAAAGTGTTATGCCAAGTCAAACTTGCAAACGACCACATATTCAATTTATAAGAAATATAAATTTTATTTATAAGAAATAGCCAAAACAGGGCAAATCTCTAGAGACAGAAAACATTTATAGTTGCAAGAAACTGGGGAGAAGGCAGAATGAGGAACTTTTGATAATAGAGAGTTTCTTTGGGGATAATAAAACATGTTTTAAAATTAGATACTGGTGTTGGTTGTTCAATTTCTTTCTTTTTTTTTTGAGACAGAGTCTAACTCTGCTTCCCTACATTAAAGTGCTGTGATCAGCCTCCTTACAGCAACCTCAAACTCCTGAGCTCAAGCAATCCTCCTGCCTTTGCCTCCCAAAGTGTTAGGATTACAGGCATGAGCCAATACACCCAGGGCTGCACAACCTTTGAAATATACTGAAAATCAAAATCAGGCATGGTTCTCTTTCAAATCCGTTTTAAACTAACTGTTACAGTGGCAGTACAACCAAATACCTTTGGTTTAAACAAAACCTTTAAACAAACCTTTAAACCTTAAACAAACAACCAAACCTTTAAAACATTAAAGGTTTAACCGCTAAGGGAGAGAGAAAGAGTGAGTTGAGGAAATAAGACTTTATATCTCTGTTCTATGAATACTGCCAAAGATTCTTAACAAAGACTGGGGCACATCACCAAGAGGGAGATGTATTCTGCAGCTTCTTCAAATCTCTTAATTCCAAAGCCGAGTTTGTGTGGCAGGCAGGGCCAAGACTGAGGCTGAAACATTAACTGGGAAGCAGCTAGACAAATCTAAGGTGTGTCCTACCAACCCAATCACGGTGTCAGCATCTCATAGCACACAATCAGGCTGGAGTACCGTGTCCGCCCGATTTCCTCCAAAAGTGTTTGTGTGGATGCAGATAGTAAATACACAGGTTGCTCTCTTGAAAATGTGTCATAGACAAGATGTCATAGATAAAGATAAGAAACTGCTTTACTAGGACTGTGAATACTGGTGGTTACCGGGCAGTTCACTTAATTCTAACTGGCAATATTTTCAGTCCAATTATTGATTTATTTTTCCAGAATCAAAACCTAGGCCACAAAGTTATGATGAGCTTTAATTGAATTAAGCTTTTTATAAGTGGGAAAGAACTATAGAGCCCTTAGTTATGATCACTAATTATGATATTATCAGAGAACAATGTGGTAAGAACAAATTTTCACACTTTAGTTTTGCTTAAGTTCCTGTGTCTTGGATTTTTTCCTTTCTTTCTTCATATACAAAGCATAGTGTCTTGTATCTTTCAAGGCCTAGGTCAAAGGCCCCTCTTTGAGAGCCTCCCACTAACCTCAGGCTCCCACCCCTGGCATACACCCACAGTAGAGATTTCTGCCATTCACTTTTGAGTTCCCTGTCATTTGTTTCCAAGTTTCCCAAGTAAGCCAAGTCTGACTCTTTTCAATGCCTCCTCCTCATCTCAGGAAAACCGTATGGTATCAATTAAATGAATTGTTTCTACACATGTATGAAGAAGAGTACCTAATATGTATATGTACTTGATAAATGTTAGCTATTACTATTCATATCACATTAATATCCTGTTGATGCTATAACAAGTTACCACAAACCTAGTGGCTTAAAACAATACATTTATTATTTTGTGGTTCTGGATGCCATAAATCTGAAATGGGTCTTAACCACCAAAATTAAGGTTTCAGCAGAGCTGTTTCTTTCTGAAGCTTTAAGAGGAAAATCCATTTCCATGCCTTTTCCAACCTCTACAGGCCTCTCACATTCCTTGGCTTGCGACCTCTCTAGCCTTGATCCCTCATCATATCTCCTCTCCCACTTGACCCTTCTGCCTCTCTCATATACAGAAGTCCTGTGATTGCCTTGGGCCCACCCAGATAGTATAATCTCTCCATCTCAAGATGGTTACTTAACTATATATGCGAAGTCCCTTCTGTCATATAAAGCAGCATCTTCTGCAGTTCTGGGGATTAAGATGTGGACATATTTGGAGGATAGTTATTCTGTATGCCTCACGCACTGTTCTAGTTTTTTACTATCTTAGCTTCCTCCATTTCAGATACCTGGCCATTTGTCTCCCTTTTAGCAGTCAGTGGCCAAATTTAAAATTTGGCAAATAGTGTTGGCAACACTGCTGGGTGGAGCTGAGTTTAGTTAGTATAAACACCTGGGAGGATAATTTGGATGTATCTAGTAAGATGCAATGTGAACCTTGTCACCCTGTGACTCAGTCCCACTCACACATGAATCTGACAATCTGAGACTTACATGAGTAAGAAGGTGGACATTCCTTGTAGTTGCAAAAAGTGGAATAAACTTAAGGGTCTATGCGACAGATACTGGAAAGATAGTAACCATTCCCCATTCCCTCCCTTAATACAGACAAAAGTACACTTTTCGTTTCCCTTGCAGTTAGTTTGGGGCCATCTGGCTCATTTTGGCCAATGCAAAGTACCCCCCAAATGATGATTCCCCTTCTAGCCAGAAAAAAAAAATTCCCATGAAGTCCTGACTTCTGTTCAACAGCCAACTGGATGATCTGTAGGAGAACTCAGAGGAAGATGTAGACAATGGCTGGAATATAAGATGAAGAGAGCTGAGATCCTGAGTCAGCACTTGAAGGAGCGTTCCCTGGGCAGAAACATTGACCTTGAACTTTACATATAAACAATAAATAAAACTGTATTGTGAGTTTCAAGAATTCGTATTCACAACAGATGATATTACTTGTTCTGCTAGAAATAGGGAAAAATAGACAACAGAAAACACACCAAGCTGCGATGCATTCATGAAAACTGAGCACTGCACCGACAGTGCAAGTGGAGGAGTTAGAGCTTCATGTGTCTGCCTGCAGGACTCTGACAAAAGAAGATACAAAGTATGTGTAAAACTAAATTCCTTACTTTAGGTTTAAAAACACACATAACATTTCTATATACTGATTACAAATACCAACATGTAGAGAAGTATAAAGAAATATATGGAAAAATAAGCATCAAAAATCCAGGCTATAGCTGTTTTGTGAAGCATCTAGCATGTTCTCAAAAAGTTGCCAAAAAGTTATCATAACACCTGGTGATTCCACTTCTAGGTATACACCCAAGAGAATTGAAAATATATGTTCCCACACAAACTTGTACACAACTGTTCATCCAATAAGCACTGCTCAGAACAGCCAAAAAGCAGAAACAACCCAACAGCCTATCAACTCATGAACAGGTAAACAAAATGTAGTATAGTCACGCAATGGAAAATGACCCCTCTGTAAAAAGCAATGACATACTGATATACACTATAACATGGATAAACCTTGACAATGTTGTGTGAAGGCAAAGATGCCAGATATGAAAGAGTAAGTGCTGTGTGGTTTATATGAAATGTTCAGAACAGACAAACACATAGGGACATAAAGTAAACTTACGTAGGGCTGGGAGATGGGTGGTGTGAGGGGAAATGGGAAATGATGGCTGTAATGGTTGCAAGGTCTCTTTAAGGGTTGATGAGACTGTTCTAAAATTGAGTATAGTTATGGTTGCACAAATCTCTGAATATCATTGAATTGTACACTTTAATAGCATGTAACGCATACGGTATCTCAATAAACATGTTATTTAAAAGATCTGAGAAGTGATTATTTCTGGGGGAGAGAAGGCAGTGAAATTTGGGGAGAAGTACATAGGCCTTCCATTATATTAGTAATATGCTATTTCTTATAGTGGACTGTAGGTAACTGGGTGTTCATTATATTATTTGTTGTACCTAATACATGATTTTATTTATTAACCTAATTTTATTTAAATGATATTTCCAGAAGGGAGATCAGTGTTCTGACCAATGTGGGCACTATCATCGCCAACATCACCATCACCTCCCAGTTCTCAGCCAAAATTCTAAATCAGATACACCTCCCACATTTACATAAATGTGTAGGTGTCAGGGCCCACACCAGACCTATTGAATCAGGGGTCTCTGGGAAGGTAAACTGACCGTGGAAGATGGTCAACTGATCATGCTGGACAATCGCATTGGGGAACAATGGACAGTACTTTTCTGCTGAGGCACTCCAAAATGGCATTACATTATTTGGCAGTTTCATTATAGTAAAGACTAAGATTTCAGAGTTTGAGGATAAACTTGTCTTTAAAAAAAGAAAATAAGAGGATAAAATGGGGTCATAACTATCTGCTTCTAGAAAGGAAAGTAACAGCAGAAATATGAAATGACCTCTCAGGCAAACAATTTTTTTCTTCTCATCGGGGATTTGATTGGGTGTATTCGTAAGAACCGTTCCTTCAAAACTCTGAGTGCAAGAGCTCATTGCATTGTCAATTTTATTTTTTTAAAGATGCCTTGTCTTTAATGGTTCAAGGTTTCTCAAACATATTTTAAACTTTTGAAATCCCATCTAATTTTTGCCACAAATCACCTGTGCAGTTATTTATTTATAATTTTATCTAATTTTAAATTGACTTACTTTTGAAAACTACCTTCACCTACTGCAAAGAAATTCATGAAATTAAATCACATGTTTGATGCACTCAGGGTGGGGAACCTGCGGCCTTCAGGAGACTTTTGGCTTTTTGGGTCCTACGGTGCTTCCTTTTGATGGAATCCCAATACTACACAACAAATCTTTTCATTAAAAGAGGCGTAGCAGAGAAAGATGAAGATTTTCTTGCGTCCTTTGGTACTTAAAAAAGAATAATCTTGAAATCAGAAGGCTGCAGGTTTCCTACAACTTACTTGAAAAGTTTTGTAGGCAGAATTCTATTCTGAGAAACCTGCTCCGTCCTCTTGAACTGCCAGTTTGGAAAACTTCTGGCCTTCCGATTCTATGTAGCTTCTCTCTGACATCCCATTCCGTAAGCATTTTCTTCACACAACATCTCTTCCTTCCATTGCCGATTTTTAAGCAGTGTGCTTTGGTGGCATTTAAGAGTTACTGGGTAGGCTTTGATAAGTGACATCAGAAGGAAAACCACTAGATAGTACACACAGTGTCACCATGATAAGTATATTTGAAGAAATTGAATTTGATCATAGACAGAGGCAGAGGCTTTTTAAAGCACCCCAGGGAGACCCCAGCATGTTCCTTTAGGAAAACTCATCTAGGAGGCAAACAATGGATGTATCAAAGGCAGTGTTTAGCAGGTCTTAATTTAGATGATATTTGCTTTATGACATCCCCACATACTACAATTTATATTCTGACACTGTGATGGCAAATTTTAAATAATGCTTTGATCAGTAGCTTTTTAAATGATGGATTGTAACATGTACCTTATCTATGACCCCAGAGGAGAGTCTGTTTCAGAACATACAGTAA
>CAUYON010006879.1:0-36220 GCA_963573935.1 Arctocebus calabarensis
CTAAATGCAAAATACAAATGTCTTCATACAATAACTAAGAAAATGCCATGAAGGCTATGTTAAACAGTTTGATGAAAACATTTCAGATTGTATATGAAACCAGCACACTGTACCCCTTGATTGCACTAATGCACACAGCTATGATTTAATAAAACAATAAATCAAAATAAATAAATAAATAAATAAAACATTGTGAAAACATGCAGGGGAGGTGTACGTGCCCCCCTTAGTTCAGCCCTGTCCCCCTGTGTCCTCTGTCTTCTTGTTCCACACCCTTAATCACCAAGGGCGCTCTGCACCACTGTGGTTGAGCAGGTTTTTTTCCTGCCTAGTTCTGCAGGTTCTTCATCATGCTGTGAATGTCTTTGATGTGATAACCTTTGGCCAACAGATGGCAGCAAAGCCTCTAGTTTTTGTCAAATTGAAGGTGTGTGTTTACAGGGATTAACGACATCCTGCAAGCCAAAATCAACTCACTGCCTATTTTTATTACTCAAGTTTTATTGGCATATCCACGCCCTTTCATTACGTATGAACTATGGCTGCTTTTATGCTATGGGCAGCAGAGCTGAGTACTTGTGATGAGACTCTATGGTCTGCAAAACCTCAAAAGTGTAATGTCTAGCCCTTTATAGAAAAAAGTTTGTCAGCTCCAGTATTATGTCACAAAGGAGGCGAATACTGGCATTGTGTGTGTTGTCTTCTTGAATTTCTTGTTTTTGCTTGGTTTGTAACATAAAACTGAAATAATGAATGCTAAACAGATTTTAAGAAGTCCTCTTTTATATTTACAATGAGATAAGCTAAGTATAAGCCTATTATTGCCTTCTTGCTGGTCAGGCTTCCAAAAAAGCTCTCAAGACAAAAGTTTCTGCAGTCCTGTGTTTCTATCTCATCTCCCTTAAATACTCTGGGTATACAGCATGATGCAGATGAAAAATTAATGGAGAAAATAACCACCAATGGGGTAACCATAGCTCAGTGCAAAGGGCACATGCAAATGATATGCTAAGTATGCAGACTCTTATTTGCATATCACTGTGAGTAGTCTTGGGGAAAAAACTCCCATCCGAAGTATGTTACTTATTTCTGTTACATAGAAACTTGTTGCTAGATAATCTGATAGTGAGTGTTCTTATAACTGTTGGTTTTAAATTTTTTTTGGAAAAGATGTTGCCAGCCCTCTGAAGCTTCACCGAACAGAGACTTTCCCTGCCTATGGGTCTGAGCATTGACAGGTGCTGTTGAAGATGGGAATGCACCTGTGACACGTCAGCCACAGAACCACCCAGGAGGACACGGAACCACAGCAGGAAGAAGTGTCCACAAAGACAAGCAGCTTAAAGTCCTGGCTTATTGAGTGGTCATCGGGAAACTCTGCAATACAATAGTTTTCTTTTGTTTCTTTCCTTTCTCTTTATTTTAATTCTTAGTGTAACTGAAACGTGCTCTATAGATACCGGCTTTTTGTTCACAGCTGGACAGAAAGGCGTCAATGCCACTGAGTGATTTTCTATTGTTGATATTGTGTTCCCTGCACTTCTATGAATCTGTCCTTTTGTGGATCCTTGTGATTTTCCTTCTGAGTGTTTTAATTGTATGACAGTCAGTGCTGACAATAAAATGCCTCTTAATTATTTGTTATTTGTTTACACCCCTATTCCTCAGTTATTGATATGGTGGTTCTGGTTAACTACTAGGAATCATATTTGATTATATTAATATTTCCAGTTCAATGAGTGCTTTGCCTCACTCTTACCTATTCTGTTCAGAACTGTCCTTCCAAAGGACCCTTTAATATTGTTTACATGGTTACAGTTTCTCTCCTTGCCCCCTGCCTTCTCTTTTTAAAGGCCTTTATTTTATTTGGAGTACCTTCATAAGACATTTTGAAATAAAAGATTGTTCTTCATCCATATGGTTTTTGGACTCTGTTTATGTTTTTTTTTCCCTCTACATCTTCAGTATTTCTGAAAGGGGTGCGGAGATTTTGCATAAGAGCTGTGAGCTTGGTTTTGCATTGTGTTTGACATAAATCCAACCATCCAGGCATTTGCTCACACACATTCATTCAGCTGGTCTGTACTGAACATCTCCGTATGTACTAGTTCCAGGCAATATGCTGAATTCCAGGGTTAGAAAGACAAAAAGACACCAACTCTGGGGCCCATCATCTCAACACCTTAAGTGCCATACGTTTTTATTGCTGTGTATTTCAAGATCATTTTGTTTTCAAAGATTTTATTCCATTTTTTAAGTAAAATGCCCTGGCCTCAAGGAAAAGTTTTCTTTTTTTTTTTTTAATGTGTGTTAATCCCAGAGGTATACAACAAAGAAATAAAGTTGCAATTATAATACAGTAACACCTGCTAAGTGGGCCCCCAGTGACCATGAACTTCTAAAGACAAGGTCACCCTGTTCTCCAGGCTTTCTCCCTGGGGAAACGCTGGGTGGGAATTGGATCTTGTAAGCACCTGAAGTCAAAATTCCCATCAAGCTGTATGAGCAAGCAATCCGCCCTGTTCACAACTCTTTGTCAGACAGGGCACCCAATTAAATATGAATTTCAAATATACCATACATCGTTTATTAGTATAAGTAAGTCTATGTCCCACATACTTCATGGGACAGGATTGTATTTTTTTACATGCTCATTATCCATCTTTACTTCAAATTTACCTGGATGGTCTGTATTAGGCTGTGCTAATTCTGGCAACTCCAAATCCCCGGATCTCAACCTGTTCCCAGCCCATAGCTCATGCTTGCTCACTCTATGTTGAGTAAATAAAAAGAAGAATAAAATCAAATCTTGGGGATAGAATTCATTCAAGCAGGAGAGGTAAATTAACATTGCTGGTATACTTTTTCTGTGCCGGGCACTACACTAGGCCCTTCCAAAAAGCATTATTTTCACTAGAAAATAATTTCTTGTAGTTTCTGGAGAGAAAAAAACAAATTCTTCTGCAGCCCCAAGAAAGAGCCAGGAAAAGATTCATTTTGATCTGTGCCCCTTCCAAAAAGTGCATAATTTTTCAAAATGAAGATCAACCCCAGTTGTATCCCAGAAGCCCTGCTAACAGCAAGTTTGCGAAACTAAAATCCCTTAGATCTGTATTAGCTAGAATGTCCAAGGACACCGCTGGTCAGGATGTGTCTTTGGAGTGGTTGAGAAATACTGGGAAAAAGAGAATTGAATTCCACCAACAATTAATTTGTGGATCAGGAGAATATAAACGGTTGGGTGCTAATGACTTCATTGGAATGCGCTCTGGACGCTCTGAGCCCTCATAGCTACTTTTCACGCTATTTTGGCTGATCCTGCTTCTCCCAAGTGTATTTATTTTGTCTTTTAAAAATTTTGGTTCACCATGTGCCTTTGTTAATTCCCGCCCTGTTCATTTTCCTGAATTTATCTGGTCTTTTTGTTTTGTTTCCTCTTCTAAGACTCACAAGACATTTTTTTCGTGATTCCCAGGGCCTTGGAAGCCAATGGGGGGATTAAGCTGAGGAAGTAGATAAAGGAAATGGAATTAAACAAATAATTATAATTTTAATGAAGCTGAAATTGTTGAAGCAATTCTGACGCTAATGAGTGTGCAAAGAAATGTTTCTGAATGGAGTTAGGGACAAGTAAGAACCTTTTAGAATTTTTTAGAAAAAAATAATAGAAAACAGATTCTATTATGTTATCCTGACAGCTTTTACTGCCAAGCTCAATTCTAACTGTTTTTATTGTATTATCTTATTTAATCTAATTGAAAAAGCCTATGAGGTAAGTATAATTATCATCCCCAGTTTACTGACAGGAAGACTTAGCCTCAAGGAGCCTCAAAAATCTAATACATCTAAGATCTCTCACCTCCTAAATGGTAGAGTCACAATTGAACCCCAGTGATCTGATTTCTGAGCCTGTTCTGTAAATCCCTATGATTGCCTTCCTCAGGTGACAGCAAACTTTTTCTGGATTGGACATAACTTTTTCTGGATTGGACGGATTGGATATAAATAATTCTGGGTTTGTGGGTCATATGGGGTCAGAAGGTGAAGTTGGCAAACTCATTCATCACTGAATATCACCAGGGTCACCTTCAAAGTGCTCCCCTGGTCTCCTGGAGGTGCTCACCAATGGGCGTATAGCACCTGTTCTAGGGTAAGTTCCCCAAGTTCATTGTCTGGCCTTGTGTCTACCCTGTGTTCTTCTAGTTCAGAAGTAGCTACAGACAACGCATAAACAGGGATGGAAGTTCCAATAACACTTTATTCCCAGAACAAGTGACAGCCTGGATTTGCCCACACTCCAATTTTTTGGAGCCTCTCCTCTCTTTTATTTCAGGTTTTCAGGTAGAAGCCATAAGAAACTTCAATACTTTAATCTCCGACCTTCAATAAGGGTGATTTAAACTGATTTTGATTTTTGTTTTTCTAAACTCCTAACTCAAGAGTTGAACATACAGGTGTGAAGATAGGGGAAGTTTTGCAAGGTTGTGATGGATTTGCACACGATGTACACTGAATTCTAAAGCTCTATGCCAACATGACCAATACACTGGCATCTAGGGGCTAACCCATGAAATTTGTCTTGGATGTAGTTGATAGTTCTGTTTTAATTACATATTGGGAAAAGGAACATGCTTTCAGCTGGAAGTGAGGTGAGGTTTGGGGGACTAGTTTGTACATTCTTCTCGGCATGCCCAATTCAGTGTTTAAAAGATCATATACCAGTCTAGGGCAGAAAAATGCAAGAGCTGTTAAAATGCTCTATAAAGTAAGACGGCATGAGTTTCTGAAGTTCATTCATTTATTTACCAAATACTTATTTAACATCTGTAGGTGTGTCAGGTTGCCTAGAAAAGAGGTTCACCTGCCCTTACCAGGCCTGACCCCGGGGCCATTTAAGCCAAGGGCTCAGGAAATAGAAAAAAACAAGCAAGAACATAACATTTGCACTAGTAACAAAAGCCTCTTCCCTTTAGTCCCAGAAAACAAACCACTTTCTGAGCTCCATTAAGTTAGCAAAGTTAATTTTTCTCCTTCCTATTGATGTTTTAAGTCCTGCATCTTAAATACCAAATGGATGGAAATCAACAGTTGGCTGATTTTAATACAAACTCATTGGCTCAATCCAATGTGATTTGATGCAGCCTAGGCAGCATTGAGTGATAATCATTTACCTGCATCTGTGCTAAAATAAGGTATCACCACCCACATTCTACTCCCTAAGCTGGCAGTTCTGAACTGTTGGCAAAAGAAGCTCAATCACTAGATTTGGGGCAGAGCTCCTGACTCTGCATATTCAGACATGGTGTCTAGGTAATTCCAATGCAGGTGGTAAATGGCATGAAATCTTATTTGAAGAAAACTTCAGGAAACAGAAATGGAGGGAGGTTAGACTTGGCACCTGGAAGCCATCAGCAAGGTGTTCCCATTAAGACACCTGTGGGAAGCCAGGAGGGAGCCCTAGTGGAAGTCTGGCGTCCAGTGGCACACCCGCCCGAGAAGCTTCGCTCTGCAGGAGACGTGGCAATTCTGGAACACAGGTACCAACACAGTCTGTGCGCCGGGGAAAGATGTGTTGTGATTGCACCTCTGGACACCGGCTCCCGCATGCCATTTTCTGGGCCTGTGCAATATTTTGTTTCTATAACAACTGATAAGGAAACTCACTCTGACCTTTGTTTCTCTGGGATCCCTGAAGTTTGAGGCCTTCTCACACGGCTCTTTTTAATAGAAAAAAAAGAGCCAGCCAAGGGCTGCTTGTGCAAAGAAAGCTCAGACTGCAAAAGGCTGGTGGGGAGAGGAAGGAAGCCTCCTTCCAATGAGTCTGCATCCAGCCAGGAGCCCCGGCTGGCCCCCTCCTCCTTTCCCCATCCTTCTATCCTTCCTGCAATAACACTTTTATTATCTTTCACCTTTGGTGATGCGGTTTATAGATATGGGTAAGGTTGGTATTTTCCCTGTTTTCATAACCACTCCTCTTGGTGTTTCTATGATGTTTACATTTGGTTGTTTACATTGGGAACCCTGAAAGACCAAGGACCAGGTTTAATTTTTCTTTTCTTTTTCTTTTTTTTGAGTGTTGTCATCCTGGCTAGAGCACAGTGGCAATACTGTAACTCACTGAAACCTCCCCCTCCTGAGCTCAAGCTGTTCTCCTGCCTCAGCCTCCTGAGTAGCAGGGGCTAGGGGGGCCCATCACCACACCTGGCTAATTTTATATATATATGTATACAAATTATATGTATCATACATATAATATAAAATATAAATTATATGTATAATTATACATAATATATAATATATAAAATATATGTATTTTATATAATTATATCTAATATAATTATATATAAAATATAAATTTTATATAATGTAAATTATATATAATATATAATGGTATAAAAATATAACTAAGATATAATATATATTTTATATATATACATTTTTTTATTTGTAGAGTTGCAGGTCTTATTCTTATTGAGGTGTTTTTGAACTCCAAACCTCAATCCATCCACCAGCTTCAGCCTGCCAAAGTGCTAGGATTACAGGTGTGAGCCACTACACGAAGCCTAGTTGGTTTTTTTTTTTTTTTTACATAATTACCCTTCCTAAGTCCATCTCTGAAGCAAGACAGACAAGGAACACATGGAAGTCCTCTGTAGTGTGGGTCTGCAAACTCTGCACCAAAGACCCAAGCCTCCATCCTTCCTGCTTTTTATTTGTGAATAAAGTTTTATTGGCAGACAGCCACATCCCTTTAAGTATTTTCTGCAGCTGATATTCTGAGTTCACTGGTTGCAACAGAGCCCATCTGCCCTCCGCAGGGCAGTTTGGCCAAGTTCTGCTCTGCAGGTCCCACCCCAACCTGTGCGTCTAGGCTCCAGGCTGTTGTGTGAGTGGCTTGGCACTATTTGGGATCAGTAGTATCTAGGACATTAATGTCTCCTCTGGAATGGAACATGTAGTCTTTCTCTGAGCAGGGCCTGCTCCCTTGCATGGAGGAAGTCATTGTTCCTGCTATTCTTTTGGCCTAGAAAACTGCAAAAAGAAAAAAGAAAAATCTTACCGTCCTCCACTCTATCAAAAGTGATACTTCTTCAAACTTCAACTTAAATACTAGGTACATGGAGATTCTTTACAGAGAACCCATTATTGAAGGCCAGTGCAGCTGCAAGCTGTATGCTCTTAAAGTGCTCTGAACGCCATAGGTAGTGCACAAAACTTCACCTCTGGCTTTTCCTCTGGTTGCTGTGTTCTCTGCCTTCTCTGTGCCTCTGCAAGCTCTCTGAGGACAGGTACCATGTCCGTCTGATTTAGCTTTGTACCCCCCCATACCAAACAAGTGCTTGGTTCACTTAGATGCCCGTAAATATTCATTTCACAGTAAACGGTAAGTGAGAACACAGCAGGTGTATCGCGAAGTCATGGTGTGGGACGCTGGAGCAGCGACCTCAGGTGAGTCATGGAGAGGGAGTGCAGAGCTGCTGAGTGTTGGTTCCATTTCTGGACCTCCTCCCAGCGGCCCTGGTGAGGTGGCTTCCTCTCGACCCAGTTTATGCTGTGGAGTCTAAAGCACTGAGACTGACAACGCCTTGGCCCAGGAGGTCATGCTGGCTACAAATCTAGAGCAGCCTGAGTCTAGAGTCCACACTCTTCCCAGCTTTTGGTTTCTGAATTATGCCCGCAGGTGCCTCAAGGCACCGCAGTGAATCCACCAAGGTGCTGTGGGATAACGTTATGTTTTCCCAGGGAAGAGTGTTACTCAACACCTATAGGACCCTTGGGAACTATTGGTTTTTGAGACTGTTCACTTTCAACATGACAGCAAATGAAATTTATTTCTATGATGGCACGTTTTTTCGTAGAGTTAGGTTTTTGGCAGGTGTGCAGATTAAAAAAAATACTGTGTGAAAATCAATGTGCATCAGAAACTGAGGGTGGCAGAGTCCAGTTGGATACCCAGCTTGGAGGGTTTCAATGCCCAACTGACATACCCATCCTATGTGGTTATTTAAGGATGAAATAAAAGTACTGTAAGAACCTCCGTACCTGACCACCTGTCTACATAAGGTGACCTGATTTTCACAGATGGGATATGCACCACACGAACATACCAGCACGGTAGGCCTTGCTCCTGTGTTGATCAGCTCCGTATGTTGACCTTAGGTCGTCAACATATAGAGGTTCTGTATTTTTTCCTTTTGATTTAGTTTTTTTCTTTTTTAGTGGCTTTCAATCTGTTAGGGCATAAATAATTGTACCTAACAATGTGATAAAAGGAACTTCCCGGCATTTCTTTGGTCTAAGGATGCTGTGAAATGAATCATGATGCTGAGTGGTGTGAGCACAGGGTGTGGGAGAGCCCTGCACAGCCCAGGGTGCTGCCTGGGGGCCTTGGACAGACTCCCATCGCGGGCGCCGCGATCCTGTATCCAGCACACATAAGCAGAGCTGGCTTTGCAGGTGTGCGACCCGGGAAGCCACACAGGTTTCTGCGCTTGCACGAGTCCCTCACACGGTTTCCTGCTCTGCTGTTTCCTCGGAAACCTTAACACTTGCGCCTCTGAACTTGTAAGTTCTGTGCGAGGGGGCGAGGGGGCGAGGGGGCCGGAGTGTGGGCGGAGCAGGTCCCCGGGCCGCTCGGGTTCTTGTCTCCCCCCTAGAAAGGATGACAGTGGGAGACAGGGCAAGAGAAAAAGACGTTTTATGGGAGAAAAACGTCTTGTTCACAAGAGGGAGCCTGGGAGGCGCCTCCCGAGTGGGAGCCGGGGGTGACTGGGGCTCGGCTCTGACCGCCTTCAGCCCCACTCGGGTAAGAGCGCATCCTTTGAACTGCCCCCTGGTTCTGTCTCTGCTCTGAAGACAGGGGTGGGAGGCTCTGTCCTCTCCTGGCCCAGTCTGGAAGTGTCATTCGCGTCCTTCACGCCCAGCTGTGGCAGGGGAGGCCAATGATATACTAACGCGCAAGGGGTCACCCAACGTTCTCAAAGCTCCACCCAGGGGAGGCGCCCAGGAACGTCCTTCCCTTCTGTCCGCCTGGGGAGCCCTGCTGGTTGGTTTACCCACCTCCTCTTCCCGCTCACAGCAGACCCAGCTGCCTGCTCTAACAGTTCCCACAGCCTTGCTGGCAGGCAGCACTCAGGATGTCGTCGACATGCAGTTCCAGGGGGCCCGAGATGCGGGCAGCTCAGAGCCGACCAAGGCAGGTGGAAGGTGTCCCATCTACTGCTGAGCGAGGGAGGCTGGGCAGCCTCCAGAGTCTTTCCCTCTGGATCAAAGCTTGCTCCGAATCCAGAAGGAGGATAATTGTGCTGTAAGAAACAGAAGCAGGGAAGCCCATCGTATCTTTTCTTCCCGCTCTTACTTCCTAGCCAGTGCAGAAAGAAAAGCAAACTTGGAGCTGCCCCGAGCGAGTTCTATTCCCTTCCCCCCTTGTGTGTTTGTCCTTAGGCTGAAGGGAAGGAGCGCCAGGAGAACCTCGCACAGAAGAATTGAAATAAAACAGGTGGGGGTGGTTTCTGCCGTGTTTCTGCTGTTCTGGTACAAAGCAAGCACACGTGCAAATGTCAGCTACATAAAGTGAGCTGTGCACTTCTGGTGTTTCAGCACATGAATTCAATGCTCTCTTTATACTTTTTTCCCCACCATGCACCACAAGACGACAAAAGTTTTTATGTTAATACTTAGAATGGACATTGTACATATGAAGGAGAATGATAAAATTCATGCTCATGATTTAGAATTTTATTGTTTCTTATGATGGTACCGAATAGCAAATAAAAAACACAGTGACAAGTTCAGAGCAAGGAGGAAAAGAAAACCCTTTGTATTTTAGTTCCTTTAACCTACTTTTCTTCCTCCTTTTTGAACTAGGAGTTTACTTTTACTGTGCCCTAGATCTCAGGATTCTGTAGCCCCCTTCCCAGAGAAGCACTCCTTGAGGCAAGCTGAATGGGACTGAAGATTTAGCTTTTTCTGTCTCCTTCAGGCCTCCACATCTGGGTCCCACCCAGGACTGATGCTTGCCTTCTAAAAGTGCCATCCTTTCAGTTAGTAACTGAACTCGGTTGAGGACAGAGGTTACACAGTTCCGATTTCAAGCAAATGCCCAAGCCAGTCACCGTGACTGCCCGGAGTGAAATACTCTAGAATTATTTTCCTCATCGCTGAATTCCTTTTAGAGTGGTACCTTCAGAACAAAAAGAAGTAAGAGGATCATTTGGTTATCAAAGGGAGCCAGCCCCCCAATTTATTTTCCTTTAGCTGTCATGCAAATTTCAAGCAGACAGCCTAGCAGGATGGCTTTGAAGATAAAGATCACAGTGCCATCCAAGGGATGCTTCAATAGGGCTTCTGATGATCCTGTGATTTACTTGAAGGAAGAAAAGAGAAGAGAACAATAGGAAGAACTCTGCTCAGAAGGCACAAAAGCCACTGTCTAATTCTGGTCCTCTCCTTGCCTGGAGGAAATGTCAGTTAATAGTGAGAGGGTCAGACAGGGCTAGTCCAGGCTTTGTCCAACTGTGTCCCCTGAGATGTCAATTGAGGTTCTTAGGGAGGGGAAAAAAAAGTTTATCCTTAGGTGAATCTTTGGTAAATGTTGCATCTTTACTTTGTAGAATGTTGGGGCCCTACATTTAGTAAACATCACAAAGAATGTGCAGATTTTAATACAAGATGCAGAGATTTTTGTTGCAAGCTGTGCTGAGCCATTTTGGCCAGTGGTGGTGGTTATGATTATATCAGTGGGTTCCAATAATTAAGGAGTGGTGAGGGAATGTGTTTTACTCTTAAATTCGACCATCAGATGTAGTTTACAATATGAGTTGCACCAAATTTCCAGATGCTTGGGAATAATCATTAGCCAGCAGGTGCAAAAACAGTGATGTGGCCCCTGCAGGGAGCTCTCTGGCTGCATTGAGTGGGAAGGTTTCCTTGTGGCTGATGGAGGATCATCTAGCAGCATGATTCAGCTGAGGTTCTAGAAAGAGGTGGAGGCGTCTCACAGCTGTCCATTGAACAAAAAAGAGGACCAAGTGGGGAGTCTAAGCCTTCCAGGGCACAGATTTGCAGGTAAAGATCCTGGGCCCACTGGAGTCTCGTTCCTTCTCCAAGGAAGGGGAATATCTACCATGTTTCTGGCTACTTCTTATATCCTTCCACACCCTTTCATTCATGAAGAAAAACAGTTCCAGAATCTGCTTGCTAATTAACAAAGCTTCTGTTGCTGACCACATTAAAAGATAACAGAATCTACTTGTGGAGTGAGGGGTATTGATTAGTAGGTTTTGATTTTCTGGGGATTTTTCCCCTCCTTTTTTTTTTTTGCATAGGCCAATTCCTAATTCCTGGGATGTAGATTTTCAGTCAGGGTATTTCAAGTATTAATTGTTTAGATTAAAACAAACATATGCCACACTTTGCTATTTTAAAATTCAATTATATATACTATGTAAAGTATCTATACTACATCAAGTAGATACTTTCTAAAGTAAACTATAAATACTACGATTTTGAGATATCTTTCAGGTTTAGGATTATAAGGAAAGTACTTTGGGAACAGAGAGGAAGGAGGAAAGAATTTTGCTTTGTTATTACGTAGCTCTGTTACCTTGGACAGGTCACTTAATCTCTTTATGCCCTGATTGTTTTCTGTCCTAAGCAGGGATGATAATTTCAGGCCAGATGAAGTTATTCGTGCCTGTAATCCTTTGGGTGGCCGAAGCAAGAGGATAATTTAAGGCCAATAGTTTGAGATCAGCCTGAGCAACATAGCAAAATACCATCTCTAGAAAAACTAGAAAAATTAGGCATAGTAGTTCCAGCTACTTGGCAGGCCGAGGAGATTGCTTGCACCAGGAGTTTGAGGCTGTAGTGAACTGTGAGCAAGCCTCTACTGGGTAACAGAGAAGAACCCTGTATTTAAATAAATAAAATAATAGTCACTTTCAAAGATGTCCTTCAGGGTTCTATAGGGGAGGAAAAAAAAATCTTTCCTCACTTGTTGCTGAGTTTATGACGCAGATCCCTATAACTAAAGACAGATTATCAAGAGAAAAATATAATTTATTTAATACAAATTTTACCTAACACAGGAATCATGAGAAATGAAAACCTGAAGACTCAGGGAAAGCTTTATTTTGATGGACAGTTGGGCAGAAATATGATTGGTGGACAAAGGGGGTGTGATGTGATGGTAATAAACTGGGAGGAAATTAGCAAGGCCTGTTTACTTTAGATTCTTCTGGGTTTCCATTTAGGATGTCCATTCCCTGGGGCTTCAAGGGAGAAGAAAGGGAGGGCAAAGGGCGATGACCTGGTACCATGGCCTGCTTCAGGGAGGAAGGGGCAAGAGAAAAGGAGAAACCTTCTGTTAATATCTCAATATCCAAGGGGCCACATCTTGGGGTTGCGTTTCCTGTACCCCATCAGTACTATAAAAAATAGAATAAGAGTTAGAAAAATTCCCTGGTGGCTGCGGTACACAGGACTTGATCTGGTATATCTCCATCCACAAAATAATAGGAGGGGGCCTATTCCAGAGGCTGACTGAGAACAAATGAGTTATAGGCATGAAAATTATAAAAATGATTCAAAAGGGAGGTGCTTTTAGAGTTCTTCCCAAATTACGTGCCTCCACCCAAGATGTCATGAAGACCAAAATGGAAAAATATTTATAAAAGATGCTTGTGGCCTTTTAAATAGACACTCACAAATTCTATGGTATAGGAGAGACAAATGGAATTAATGCTAATGAGGAAATTACTATGTTCCAAAAGATTTTTTAAAAAATATCTTATTTGATCCTCATGCATGGGTTTTATTATCAAAAGAGGAAACAGAGACAGAAAAGGGGATACTCTGGGAGGGGGTGTCCTAGGACTCAGTTATGGCCAAAAAGATGTAGGCGGAAGTCCCTGCAGGAGTCTTCCTTCCCCCCCATCCCCCCCCAAAAAAACATGTCTAGAGGTAAAGTCTTTATAACTTTCATTCTTGGCTATTACCCTCTATCTTGTCTGGAATGAAAGTGGGATGCTTGGTGGTACAGAAGCAATCTTGCTTCCACGAGGAGCAAAGACACCAGGTAAAAACTTCAAACAGGGAGTTAGAAGGAGTGCGGGTTCCTTATGAGCCGTAACAACCATGGAATGCCCATGTCTGGGCTTATTTTGTAAATAAAATTCCTATTTGATTAAGCCATTGTGGATGGATTTCTAGGATATGTAGTCAAACCTAATCCTAATTTAGCCAGTAGGTGTTTATTTCAATGTTGTTTGGCAAATGTTGGGAGTGTCAAAACCTTGCAGGTTTGTGGATTTATAACAGTTTCTTGGCGTGAGTGCACTGTTTCTGCGTGGAGTTTTTAGGTGACAGCATTAGGGCCGCTTTCTCCAGATGGCATAATAGGTGTGGTGCCTGGAACTCATGATACGGTTGGGAAAATATGTTACTTTCTTTAAAATCAAAAGAAAAATTATCCAGTTTGGATCATATGCATCCTGACACCAATCCAGTCATATAATTTCTCATATCCTTTTATAGAAAAAGAGGCCAATGAAGGCAGAGGTATTTACAGTCCAGGAAAACTATTGTACAGTCCAGCTCAGTGCCTCATCTCAAGAAGGGAATTGGTTTCATTTCTTCCTGCTCACTTTCCATGCCAAAATCTTCCTTCCCTGGATAAAGGAAGGGAGCACTCTGAAGTCTACAGCGTCTAACAGAACCGGGTTTGAACCCCAGCGTGACTGGAGGCCAATTTCTTAATTTCTCTGGGTACCAGTTTTATAAAATTGATTTGTATTTATTTGCCAATGATTTGAAGGTCTAGGACCTAGCAGGCACTTTCTGCTGTGGGATAAGACTCTTATGACCATAGAAATGGACATGTGTGAAATTCAGTACCTGGCATGTTGGTGCTTAGTAAATTCTGTTTTTATCACTTTGCATTTGACTGTGAGCTTGAAGCCCATGGCCTTGTTTTTCTCTGTCTTCCTGTGTGGTGCGTCGGGACTGTGAAAGTGGCTTCCTCAGAACGAAGACCTCTACCGTTTAGAAAAGAACAATCCTTTTCACTTGAGTTTAATTAAGACCCAGTGCTCCTTCCCACAATCATTACTGTGATATCCCGGCATCTCTTCCCTAACGATTTTACTCTGTATAACTGTTTGTAAAACTCATTCTTCCAGCCCCACAATCAGACAGCAGGGTGGGATTGGCTAATTCAAAAACCCATTTAACCAACTTGCTTTGGAAGAAGCTGTCAGAATTTCAGAGTTGGTTTATTTTGTTGTTGTGGAGATGGTTTTATTTTTCCAGTCTTATTAGGACTCCCTTACAGAGACATCTGTGAAAAAAGCAATTGGTTATTAGAAAGATGTGCATTTCCCTATTACAACCTTCTATTGAGTCACAGCAGAGTGCACCGAAGATTTCGTAGTATGTTATAAAAGTGCCAGCTAGAATTTGTATGCAAATATCTTATGCAGAGGCTTACTTGTATTTTTTTTTTCTGTTTCATACAGAAAAATACACCAAGTGAATTTGAGGCAAACGCAATGATAGATCTCACTGTGATAAGAAAACAGCCCATAGTAAAGTTGCCGGTAGGGAAGAGGGAGAGATTTGCCTTATATCAATTTGTTTAGAGTTGATGTGAGAAGTATCAGTGCTGCTTTTCTCCAGGAGACAGAGACTGAAGACTTAAGATTTCACTCCCTCTGCTATTGGATGTGCCCATTTCACCCCATTTGCTGGTTCAGCAACTCCAGAGGCACAGAGAGAAGGGACGTCTGTGACTCTGCAGTCCGTCCCAAAGCGGGGAGCCTCTTGAGGCTGGCGAGGGGGGGGGAGCAAACTAACTTAATGAGGCCCAGAGCTCCCGGCTTCACTGCTGTGTGGGGACAGCTGATGGACACCCCTTCTTAGGCGGTCAGATGCCTAAAATGCGCCCAGCAGTGGTTAGGGATGCTTTAAGAAATCTGGTGTTTTGAAGCTTCAAACACACTCAGCTATGCATACAAACATTTGGGGAAGCTAGGAATGCCTGAACCTCTCACATAGTCTCTTTTGTGACTTCCCTTTCACCTTCTCTCAAACTTCTGCTTAAAGCTGAGCTTCCCCAGGGGAGCAGGGATGATAACCTGAGCAATCACATCTTATCAGAGGAGGTCGGAGTGATGCATGCCCAGTTCGTGCATGCATTTATTCTCTCTTCAAATGCGACTAACACCTTAATGTGTGTCTGGCATTGTGATAGGTTCTAGGGACTGTGAAGATCTGTATCTTGAAGGGCTTATGTTGCTTCTCAATCAGCTCAATACTTTAAAAAAAGCTTTAGAAGATGCAAATTCAATATGGTGGTGGGTTGTGATAACAAATGAGCCCTACTCGTCTGGAGGACAGGTGGAGGGGGGACCCGGCCCTGAATGGAACAACCAGGGAGGACTTCCCGGAGGAGGTGATAGTGAAGAGTGAAGAGAAGGGAAGTCTGAACGGGCTCTGCCTGCTGTCCAGTCAGGCTTAGCAGAGGGAGAAGAAGCAGCCATTCAAAGGACGGGACACCCAGAACGTGTTAAAACATCAGAACATGTTGGAACAGTACAGGGTACAGGGGAACATGAATGAAAAGGAAAATGTGGAAATGAGGGAAAAGAAAGGGAGGTAATAAAGCCAACTTGGTAGGGTTGGCTGTTTTGCCGTAGGGCAGGAGAGACTAGAACAGAGGTGCTGGTATCTGGTCCCCGGATGCCCTCTGTCTGCAGTGGTATCTTGGGCCATTTGTGTTACTATAAAGGAATATTCAGGACTGGCTAGTTTTTTTATCAAAAGATTTATTTGTGGTGAAACTTACTAAATGTCTGAACACAATAACTAAGAAAATGCCATGAAAGCTATGTTAACCAGTTCAATGAAAATATTTCAAATTGTATATAAAACCAGCACATTATACCCCATGAGTGAATTAATGTACACAGCTATGATTTAATAATAAAAAAAAAGATGTATTTGTCTCGTGATTCTGCAGGCTAGGTAGGAAGCAAGGCGTCAGCGTCTGCTTCAGGGGAGGGCTTGAGGCTTAAGGCTCAGGGAGCCAGCATGCCAGGGCGAGAGAGGGAACTGGAGGGGACAGCTGTGCATTTTTAGACAACCAGCTCTCAGGTACTCACAGAGCAATCGCTGGCTCGTTACCACAGGGAACGCACCGAGCTATCCATGAGAGGTTTACCCTGCGACTCAACATGCCCCAGTAGACTCTACCTCTAACAGTGGGGATCACCTCACAAACAGTGGGGATTACAACCTGTAATCTACCTGTTAGACTTCTCCATATTTCATCACGTGGCCTGCTGGAAGCCCCGTCTTCTCCCATTCATCTCTAGAAGTTATTGAACAGGTGTCCAGGAATTCCTGCTGGACAAAGGACACTGTAGCAGACACCAAAGTTATGCACTTAACAGGTCTGGTTCCTTCCTTCTGGGAGCCAGAGAGAATAATACAGCCATCTAGTCACTCATTCAACATGTTTATTGAGCACCTATGACGTGTTTTAAGCTTTGGAAATACAGTGGTAAATAAAAGACAAAATTCTCTCCTCACAGTGCTTATATCCTAGCTGAGGAAAGTGAAAAGTAAGTAATATCTGTTATGCGGCTGACAAGGTCTGTTGAGAAGCGTGCAGAGAGGGGCATAGTAAGCTTTGAGTGGGGTATCGTGATTGTACTATCCCAACCTGATTGCGTCCTTGGCATGAATAAATATTACCCTTAAAAAAAAAAACAGAAGGTATCTTGGTTAAAGAGTTCAACCACGGCAGACGTGCATAGAGATAATAGAACCAAACAGAAGTTAGATTGTTCAACAACCTTCGTGAAACTTGTTCTTCTGTTGTTCTGGAGTAGAAATTTCTCACATGCTAAGGAACTGCTTGGTGGTGGTAAAGAACATTCACTGACCAATGTTAACAAAATCCTTTCTTCTTCTCTAAGGGACATATTTAACTTTGAGTTAACTTTCTTCCCCTGAAGAGCTGATAAGATTAAAATCACCACGGGGTGAGAGACTAGAAAGTGAACCATCATTCTATCCTGGGAAGCCACAACTGTGGGCTCCTCTGGGTGTGATGACAGTTGTCACTAGGCCATGTCCCCTTGCATGGAACCTCCACTCCCACTGAATAAAAATGCTGGTCTCCTGGCTTGCTGTGCAGCTCCTAGGGGACCAAATGTGGCTAGTGATGAGTCTAAATATTTAGATGTTCCTAAAAAGATGGCCCTCATTAGTGTTACAGACTTAGTTTCCCAAGACCTGGATCCCACACTTGTTACCTGAATTCAACCTCTCATGACCTAGATTCATTTGTAAAACAGGGAGGCTAATAGGACACGTCCTCTAGACAGTGTAAGGTTGCAGTGAGATAACAGACCTGAGAACAGAGTGGGACCCCAAGTTATTAAGAAGATGTCCATAAATACCAGGAGGAGGAGCTGTGGTCATTGGTGGTCATGAAGATGACCGGCTTGCTAGTCCAGGCAGGCCTGGTGTCCCTGATGTAGGCCCTGTGCGGGCTCTGCTCTCACCTGGGCCTACTGCCTGGTTTAAGGCTGTGCAGCCACCAACACGAAATTTCTAATCATTCTTGAATAGGTGGCTCTGCCTTTGGACTTTTCATTGGACGTGGTCAGTGACGTAGCTGGTTTTGATTCCAGTGTTAGGCGTGCTCGGTATGTGAAACATATTTTAGACAGAGCCCAGATTGTCCTTGCTTCAGGAGCACATTCAGAAGCAGAGGAGGGGTAGGAAGAATTGACACTAGTTTGCACATGAAATGCCTAATTTCTTCTTCATCACAAATCAATGGGGGGGGGTGGGGTGACACTCCTATATTCATTTTATCGATGAGAAATTGAGGGACAGAATTTAAATCTCCCTAATCCACTGGGCGGAAATGCTACCTTAGCTGCCTAGACTGGAGAGTTCAGGGGCAGACAACGAGCTCGCGGATTTCTGCAGACCTACATGAAACGATGATTTTTAGTTGGGTGCTTTCTACTTGAACCCCATAAAATGAGATCCGCTGGTGAGAACTCTTTCCTGTAGCCTGGAGATTCCACTAAGCAAATGGAAAGCTCCATGTGGGGCCCTAGAGGCCTTATATGTATAAAAAGCCCCACACTCACAACAGAATGGCAAAGAGAGGTCTGGGTCTGTTTTGGGGAAGCTTTGAATAGCGCATATAATGTGACTGCTTCAGGCGCTCAGAGCTTGGGTCTTCCTGTGAGGGTTTCATGCCCTCACTAACTTGCACAGGATGGATTGATCTGTGCCAACGAACCTAATAATGCATTTCTGGGACCCTGCTTGTGTGGCCACGTGTGGTGTCTTGACTGTCAAGCTTTAACATGCGAGAAAATGACTGAGCCATCCCTTTCCCTGTCAGAACAGAGTTTGCTCCTAACAGCTCAGGGTCTGGTGGTGAAGCTGCACTGTTCTGGGCACACTTCATGCCTTAAGCGCTCTTCTGCCATTCTTGGAAGGAATTTTCTAGATCCCTGGATCTTAACTTTTTGGTTCCCCAGCATCACCTGGTCAAGCCCAAATCAGTCTTTGCCTTTTCACTCAAATGTCATTTCTTTGAATCCCAAAACTGGGTTTGAGTCTCTGGTCATGACCCCCAGGACTCTTTACTTACTGAACTCAGTCTCCATCTGTGACTCTTCCTTCTTTGCTGTCGGCATTTAGCCTTGAACCTGCATAAGGGCAAGGACGCTGTTTGCTCTCTTCATCCCGAAATCCTCTTCATTTCCCGCAATGAATGAGGAATAGCCAGCAAATATTTCTTGCATTCTCTGTTTGGAAAAACTTAGCTGTGCATTACCAAGTTGTAACTATATACATTACATAATGTTTATCTTGTTCATTTTCATTTAACATTGCAGAATATTTTCTTCACGTTAGTGCCATAAAGATACTTTCAAAACTTGGAAATAATCTACAAGATCACAGACCCCCTGAGGTTAATCACATAACTATCCTTGGATCTCAGGATTAAAACCTTCCCTCTGTGCTCTAATGCATCAGATACTTTAATCTCCTCTACAAAACTCTGCCAAGGGTAATTTAGATACCATTTAGATGCCTTCAGTGATGGCGAGTTCATTATCTCCTTGAATATCCCATTAAGGAAACTTTTTTTTTTTTTTTGGTAAGACAATTTATTCACAGAAAAGAATACAGAAAACACTAAAGCTCCTGGTAGAGGGAGAGAATTCTAGTAGGGAGAGAGAAGCTCTCTCTGTTTCTCTCCCAGTCTTTCCCCATCTCCTCCTTTAGGCCTTTAGTCTCAGGGTATATATAGATGTATGGGTTCCCTGGCCAGGAAACAAATGAATACAGTCCCTTCCGCCAGGGGCAAGGTGAATGAATGCATCAATGAATGGATACAGTCCATTCGTGGAATTGAGGCCTAGGAAATTCACAAGAAATTGACCTAGGCATAGGAGATGGGGGTTCCACATTTAGTTCTAAGTGTGAAGTGAAGGAGACACCCATTAAGGAAACTTAAAGCCTCGGAAGATGGACGGGCAGATGAATTTACTGAATAGTGTTCATTGGGAGCTTTCTTTGTGTCAACCCCTTTTCTGGGGTAAAAAATGTAGGTACAGCCAAGCCTTTGCTTCCCAAGAGCTATGTTTTATGGGAGAAAGCAGACAATGTTCAAATAAACATTTAATATAATTTCAGGTGTAATTATTGTCTGGGGGGAGTGAAGCAGGGGACTGGATGGTAGAGATGCAGGGGAAGGCTATTTTAGATGGGCTGGCCAACAAAGACATTCCTGAGATTTGAAAAAAAAAATAAGAAAAGAGGGGTGAACCATAAAAAGTTGGAGGGATTGGATAGGCATTTCAAGTAGAAGGAACACCAAGGGCAAAGGCCCTGGTGCAGGAAGGCCAGCGTGGCTGAGGGAAAGGGGGAGAGTTAGATGCTTGGTGCTATAAGGGTTTGTTTATTTTTTCCCAGGTGTGGTGGGAAGCCATTGGAATGCTTAAGAAGGAGAACAAAGGGTCTGTTTTGTGGACAGGATCCTAAGGGGATGAAGGATAATGCCATGGGGATCGGTAGGGAGGCAAGTCTGGTCTTCCAGGTGAGAGATGGTGTTTGCTTGGACATACTTATCGTGGACCAGCCCTGCATCACAGGTCTGCCCTGCTCATGCGGACGGCCACCACCTTCCCCTGGGGAAAGGGACAGGTCCTTGGTCCTGGCATGCTGCTTTCTATTGACATGACAGAGGAACAGGTGCTAAGTGGGAGGAGATTTTCAGGCTCCTTCTTCCCGGCCAGGGTGTGTAGTCTATATGAATGGATCTCAGTTCACACATTCCAGCAGACCAGACGGGGCATTTCTAGCTTTCCTTCCAACATAATTAAGTTCCTCTCTGCGAACTGTCTTAGCTACCATCAGGGTTCTTGTCTGTCCTGGGTTGTGCAAAGTTCCTGGGGCCCTTTCCTAATGTACTAAGAAACTGATAATCACCTCTGAGATAATCTGTTTTCCTTCTTACTGTCCCCTCACTGTGCACAGGGACAGCCAGCAGTTTTGCCAATAGTGCAACATTTAGGGCGGAGAAAATTTCAGCAAGGCTAGATGTTCTTGAGACAGATGACATGGCGGTGACGCTCATTATTACGGGGGTATAATTTAAGTGAAAGGAATTTAATCTCTCAATGAATTCAATAATCTAATCAACTAAATCTAAAAGATGCATCTTGACTGCTAAAAGAAAACTCTAAGTGGAATTTTGTTCCCTTTGATTTGGTTATCGTTCTACTTATATCCGTTTGGAAAGAGATAAGTAACTGATCTTCATTAAGTGTCGAGTTCATGGTTCTCCAGTGCAGACGGACATGATGAAAACATTGATATCCATGGTAGCTGCCCAAGCTTCTCAGAGAGGGCAGCCGTGGCTGTGCTCCGAGGAAGGGCCAGTGGGCAAAGACAGCTGGGCAGTGAATGGGTTTTGAGCAAGGGTATTTATTTTATTGTTGGTGTCATAGCAATTCAGTGCCAAGGGTGACCTTGGGCATGAGATACTAAGTTCTCTGTTTGACTTGTGCATACAGAAATGCCTCTTTTTCCCTTATCTTCCCCTATGTGAAATAATGACAAAAGGAATCACTTTGTTTGTTGAAGGACTGGCAAGTGCTAGGCCTTTCCTGTCCTCATGAAGCTCGCACTCTAGTGAGTGGGACAGATGGTAACCCAAGACTCAAATAGAAACATCTGACAGCAATAAATTCTATGAAAAAAATTATAGTAAATTGATAAAGTGGAGGATGGATGTTTTTCATGTGTCGGGAAAAGGAGAGTTACACAAAATCTTGAAGAACATTAAGAACATTATGGGCAGGTGGAAAGGAGCGATGTGGATGTATGAAGTACCAGCAATGTACTTAGAGTTTCAACAATAACTACTCCTTACTCAGAAGTAATTAATTTGTTATATAAATGAGTACATCAGATTAAAATGGTCATGGTAGAGTCTCTTCCATATTTTCCCACTGACATATGCTTATGTTATGAGAAACTTGTTTTGGAATTTAATGTCTTTCTGGCAAATGTAGTGTGAGTTGTTTATTAGACAGAACTATCATGACAGAGCAACAAGGTAGAAGGAACCTGGGTCCTTGACAGATTGGAATTTCCCGCTCAGATTCATTCTGGGAGAGATAGGCTGCAGGTGTTAATCTCATTGAAGCTAGTGCTGGGATTTTATACAATACTCACCTCCTATCTTTTGGGGTCATTCCTTTGGTTCCACTGACATATATTGTGGGACCCTGCAGATAGCACTGGAGACAGAGGAGTCCCTGCCCTTACCACTGGGGGCTTTGGGTCAAGTAGGGAGCAAAAGATTTGAAGTTCATAGTTATTTCATTATAATGTGAATTAGGATTAGTCAAGGAGAAGACTAGGGTGCTCTGAGAACGTACTACAGGGGGAGCTTGACCTAGAATGAAGGAAGTGATGTCAAAAGGGCAATCAGAGATGGGTAGGAATCCTGTTCTAGGGATTGGTGCTTTGTTCTCTGTTTATATAAATAAAGTTTTATTGGCACATAGCCATGTTCATTTGTTCACATATTATCTTAGGCTGCACATATTTTATATCTGGTCCTTTGAAAAGAAAAAGGATTTCCCACCCTCTATTGTTCAGGTGAAAGGAGAGAAGGGCAGACACTAGGCTGCACTGGGAAAGCATTTTGGATTGAAGCAGAAACCTTTGGGAGGGGAGGCACTTTTTTTTGCAATCCACAGCTTGTGACTTTTAATGCTCACAAAAGCCAGAGATATAACACAGAGAAAAAATTGGGATTGTATGCTTGTGTATTACATGGATGAGATCCCCAAGGATTACGCCATCTGCCATTTGTTTTTTGAATATGTTCCTCTTAGGCTATTATTTATTTCCATGCTTTGGAGACATAAAAAATATGTCTAAAATATGAGAAAAATCTCAGGAAGCATAATGATAAATGGCAAGTGAAATTCAGACGCAGTATTAAGGGTACAACAAAGCATGGCAGGGACTGTGGGAAGATGGGAACATGCCTGCCCTGTTCTAAGATAGTAACATTTCTTAGGAATGGTAGAAATCCAAATTTGTTTGTGAAATCTCCCAATGTTGAAACGGTGGCTATTGTTTTGTTTTTACCATGTGCATGTCCAAACACACCTGTTACCAGGCTGATTGTCTTTTTGCCTCCAGTTTGAGACCTTGGCATAGAGATTTAAGGAATTGAGGAGCTCATCCCTTAGTTCAGGAGGGAATCTAGGGGCCCAGGACTCAGGAGCAGACTGTGTAGTCACGTTTGTATCTTGCAGCAGCTTTATGTCTTGCAGCAGCCTGTGTACTGGACAGTCAAGGAGGGAGAGAGCAAGTGGTTGAGTTGAGCTGTGCAGAGATGGGGGGTGTCATAGGCATAAATAGTGGATAAAATCTAAGTAAGTAAGTGCAGGGAGAACAGGTGTCCCTGGAAGACCATAAGCGGGGGTGGTGGTGGGGAGAAGAACTGTAGAAGAACAATGGGATCATGAGAGATTTGGTCTCCTGGGAACCAGACACGTATAAAGGGCTCTCTAAGGTTAGCAAGTAATTTGAAACCTGAGCTCCTGCTATTACCCACAGTTCATTCTCTCCGCTAGTTACTGACCTCTGCGGTCTGGTTCAGGTTTAACTTCTGTCTCCCAGTTGTTTCAAAAATTGCTGATAAAGGTGTTTCCCACCAGGTGGCGATGTTCTCATTTGGAAAAAATGTTTTTACAATGGAAAGGCGCACAGAAGAATGAGCAGCTTTCTTTGTTTAACGACGTTGGCTGGGTTGTCAGGTCTGCCTAAGTCTGGGTTTATTAAGGCCAATAAAATAAAAATATCTTGCAGACTCTACCTTTTTACTTATCTTACGGCGCTTTCTGCTGTCCCTTCCAGACCGAGCCCGTAGTGTTTATTTCGGCTTTGATTGCCATGCAAACTGTGTGCAAGGGGGGTAGCTGTAGTCTTCTAGGCATTGTCTCTGGAAGCAGAGCCGCCAACAGGAAAGAGCCGAGCAGAAGCGCGTGGTAATAGCTGGTCAGAGGAGGAGAAATGTCTCCCAGGACATAGGATTTCAACCGAAGATCTGTTGCCAAAAGACCTGTTTGTAAAAAATAAACAATGGGCCCTTTTATAAAAGATACTTTTTTCCAGCTTGTCTATCTGCAGACGCTCAGCCCAAGAGCCCACAACCAGAGATGAATGGCCATTGGCTCCACCCGACCCCAGGCAGCAAGGGGCTAATACCAGCTCGCTTACAGAATTGAGGGAAGGAGGCAGTGAGTGAGCAGAGTTTAAAATTGTCATTTTATTGACACCCCCACCCCCACCCAGGTAGCACCCCCCTATTTACTTCCTCAATTTCAAAATGTCAGCATTGAATCTGGACAGTTCCTCGGAAAGTGTTGTCAGACCTTACGGAAAGCAACGGTTTCAAATCTGGTTTTAGAAATCATTTTCTTTTTCTCTTGTCTCCCTTTCTTTCCTGCCTATGCGGGCAGTGGGCTGGCCCCTTCGGGAAGGAGACCCAAAAAGCCTCCCTGTCATTCTTCCGCTTTTCTCTTTAGGAAGAGAAGCAGGACTGCCGTGGGTGCCTGATTTGTTTCCTCAGAATGTCATCTTTCCCAGTGCGAATGTGAGAAGTTAGGAAGTGGCTGTGTGAGGGAGAGAATAAATTCAGGGGGCAGAGAACAGCGCTTGGAAAGGTGAAGGGTGGATGTTGCTTTTCTGGAGAAAAGGCAGACCTTCCTAGCACGGGTGTCCAATCTTTATTCTTCTCTGATGTACACTAGAAGAACAGGAGTTGTCTTGGGCTATGCAGTCAATAAACAAACACTAACAAAAGCTGATTAGCAAAAACAAAACAAAACAAAAAAACAAGCCAGGTCCTCACAAAATCAGCACGCAGCCTGCGGAACACAGTGGGACATCTTCAGTCACGTCTTTCCTGGTGAGTTGTGGCCGTGTGTCTGCATGACAGCGGAAGGATGACCGTAGCCGGGTCACAGGCCAGTGCCTGAGGTCAGGCCTGGGAAGTGCTTTGTCTAAAGGTGGCACAAGCCAAAGGCTCCACATGTGATGTCCAGAACGGACGATTTCACATCGATCACAGCCAGACTCGCTGCCTGGTGCTTCATTACTCTTGCAGAAGGCGCTGGGGTTGCTGACACCCTCCTCTGCTGCTACATCTATTTCCTTCTTCCTGTTTGATGCCCTTTTCTTCCGGTTCTTTCCCCCTGTGAGATGCACACTCTGTTCCCCCTTCTTGGGTCACTCCTTGCCTCTGCCCTGGGCTCCTTATGGGCTGGCGTCTCTCCGTCTCTCTGCCCCACTCCTCTGCCCCCCTGATTGAACACGCAGGGGGGCCTGTGTTGTCTGCAAACCTGCTAGAGCTTCTGCTGTGCAAAACAGGCCAGGGTCTTACTTTTCTCCATGAAAGAGAACCCCTTTGGGCAGCCTCTGACCCTGCTGGGGTGGAATGGGATGGAAGTTGAGGAAAGAGCAAGAGATGCGGACCAGGAGACGTCTGTACATGGGGATAGAGGCGGCTCGTGTAGCCACCTGCTGTTCCCGGCTCCCTGTTCAGTCATGGGTAGGGTCCCGATGACTTGGGCATGCTCTGCTCTGTCACCTTCTCACCTGTGAGCACCACCTATGCCCACCTGACTGTAGAACTTTGCAACACGCTTTGTCGAGGAGACTCGGCCTGGTCTGCAGGTGGCTGGTGAAGTTAATTGCTCAATCTGGGCTCTGCATTTTTTGTGACTGGGTCCAGCTTCTGGAGGTTGCAGCCAACCTGCTCAGACTGAAAACCAGGGATATACTTACTCTGATACAAAGGAGCCCACAGGCATTTCTCTAGGAGGCTCCTGCTGGCTGGACACCACTTACCTGCAGGTCTGAGGTCCTCACTGGCCTGCTTGGTAGGAATCTGGCATCTGGAACATGCCACGTAGGCTCTGTTGGAAGGATCCTCCACCAACGTGGCTGGTTCTCTGGGCCGCCCATTCTAAACCGTGATGTTCCTCATGACTTTAATATCAAGTCAAGGGCTCAGGTTCAGCTGTGTGGGTCAGGTATGGTCCACCCCTCTCCACAGGGGGAATGGTGAATTACGATTTCCAGTGCCAGCATTACACTTTGTGAATGGCTGCAATCTGGTGCAATTGGATCAGAACAAGCCTCATCCATTTTACAAATATTCAATACTCTCCCTGACACTCTTCTGGGTCTTGGGGATTTAAGATGAGTAAGACAAAATGCCTGTTGTCATGGAGAATTCATTAGAATGGGGAGAGTACAGGGAATAAATAATGTGTCGGGTAGGAATAAGATGAGGAGGAAAAATGGAGGGAGGGGTGGTGGCCAGATAAACCTGTTGGGGAGAAGTGCTGTTTGGCAGACAGCTGAAGGAGTGAGCCAAGCAATTCCTGGGGGAAGGGACATTACAGGGAGAGAGACAGTTAACAGCAGGTGCAAAGGCCCTGTGGTCGGAGAGCAGGAGAAGTGTGCTGAAGGAACAGCGAGAAATAGTGTGTCTATAACAAAGTTAGCAAGGAGAAACTGGAGGGGGTTGGTAAGCTGAGGGTGCAAATCCTGGTGAGGGTTTTCTGTTTCATGGGAGGTCTCTGGGTGGTTTTGAGCAGATGTATTATCTAATATGACTTTGACATTTTAAAAGACTAGTTAATTTTCTTTGCTTTTCTAAGGGAACCATGGTGTGTGTGTGAAGTTATATTTGCATATATGTAGATACACATGTACACACTTATACTTAGTTATGTATAAGTTGTGCACGTACTATGAAAATAATTGGCATCTATGGTTATAAGCTCCTATTTCACTAACCCTAGCTGCACCCTGGTTCCCATTCTTCAATTTCTTTACCTGTGAAAGGGAACATGTTGTAGAAGAGAAAACGGGAGCCTGGAAGCCCCTTTGAGGTTCCAACATGCTCCATCTGCTCCCTGGGCTGTCTTAGCTGACAGTGACGCCCTCACTCTCCGTTTCCCAAGCAGGAGGTTAGAGCGGAGCTGATTGAGATGGTGCAGGGAAGCCTAGGAAGGGAACAAAGAGCCTCGCCAGGGAAAATGTGTTGTAGTGTAAGAGCTGGTGGTAAGAGCGGGTGTTCTTTGTTACACACAATGCTTGTTTCTCCACAAATGTCAATTGATTTGAGAGAGCCTTCAGGTGTTAATGAAGTACCACATGCATTTTTAGGAGAATAAAAAGGCGATTCACAGTGAAAACACAGGATATGTGTACATGCACATGTGTGGACCTGTTTTTAAAAAGAGATTTCTTTGAGAATAGCTCTTTAAAATTTTTTTTATTAAATCATGACTTTGTACATTGATGCATTTATGGGGTTCAGGGTACTGCTTTAATATACAATGTGAAATGCTTGAATTGAACTAAGCAACACATCCATTGAGAATAGCTCTTCTGGAAATGAGATTTCCAAGATCTAGTACAAGTGAAGTGATCTGATTTTTTTTCTTAATAGAGTGTGTTTGGTCCATATTATGAAATGAACCAGGTATCTTTAGCCAAAAGTTTTAGAGGGTGGCTAGAAAACCCCTTTGTTCCACCATTATTATCCTCATAATGAACCATTTATTCAAAGTTGGCTGTAACTTACTGGTGACACTGAACGTGTTTGTATAGGTGTGGGGGAACTTATGTGAACTTTTCTTTAAAACCTTCCATTTAGAAAATGGTTCTGAGGGTTCTCCAATCAAATTCATCTGGATTCAAACGTGTTCAGATCTGCATGGCAGGAAACTCTTTTTGACTTCTGACACCTTCTTAATGTGATTTGAGTCAGCAGCGCACAGGGCATCACTCCACAGAGTTTCTGTCGAGGTACCATGCAAAACCCTCAGTCTTGGCTGAATAGGGGAAAAAGAAACAGGGTAGTGAGAGGTTGGCTTCCCCAATAACTTCCCCATGAACCAGGCAGTGACAGGTGTCCAGCTGCGCACTCCAATCCCAATGTCCAAAGGCTGCCTCCAGGGGGCGTGCCTGTGCTGCGCTGTGCCTCGCCCTGGGCCTCTCCCGCGTGTCCACTCTTCTCTCCCACTTTCTCCAGCAGCCCATGCTGCGGGGCTCCGGCTCACCTCTGTGCCCCCACATGCTGTGTCTTCTGGAGACTGACCCTCCACCCCAGGCCACAACAGTGAACTGTTCAAGCAGCCCTTTCTTGGAG
This sequence comes from Arctocebus calabarensis, assembly GCA_963573935.1. NCBI lineage: Eukaryota > Metazoa > Chordata > Mammalia > Primates > Lorisidae > Arctocebus > Arctocebus calabarensis. Next base: position 27,794 of record CAUYON010006879.1, read on the forward strand.
GCACATTTTCTGACCCATGGCAGGTTGTGGGGGCCTGTCCCGTGCTTCCCCCAGGCTCGCTCCGTGTCCCCCAGGCTCCCATTTTCTCTCCCATCCACAGGCCTTATCACAGCTGGAATCAAATGAATCATTGGGCGACTCATAGTTTAAGGCCCACAGCCTCTAAGCAGCTTTATTGATGTATAATTTATAGAGTATAACATTTGCCCAGTTTTGGTAGATTTATAGAATTGTGACATCAGTGCCATCATCTACATTTAGAACACGTCCTGTACCCTGGAAAGATGCTTAGAGGCCGTTCTTGCTCATTCTTACCCCCAGGTTCAACCAATTGCTAGTCTATTTTCTCTGTCTCTGAGTTTGCCTATTCTGGGAATTTCACGTAGAATCACGTGATATATGGTTGGTCACCTGCCCCTGGCTCCTTTCAGCAAAAGGCTACTTTTGACAAGTTGTATTGTTAACTAGCAGTGCGTCCTTCACCAGAACGAGGTCTTCACGGACACCCAGGCTCTTTGCCCCACGTGAGCATGCTTGCAGAGTAGCTCACCTACAATATGTCACATGTGGAGGATAAGTTTGTAAATGAACAAAGCCCACCCTTTGTCGTGAGTTATACATCCCTTTTTTTGGAGACAGGCAAAAAACAAGTAAACAAACTAAAGTAATTACATGTGTGGTATGTTAGTCGTAACAGCAAGGTGGGGAGTGAAGACTAGTTCTTAGGAGTTTGCTTGAGGGGTGTGTACGCCTATAAAGGATGTGATAAATATTTATTTGAATGAATGTTAAATAAATGGAGGAGGATATAAGGTGTTCTAAAAGGTACCAGACGGTACGTAGAATTATCATGTTTGTTTTTACGGGGTGTTACTATCTGTAGTGGCTTTTGGTGGGAAGGTTCTGGCGAGCAGAGATCCCTCCTAGAACTTGGCCAGATGAGTCTGCCTTAGAGAGAATGACTGTACGGCTCCAGACTGAACAGCAGAGAGTCAGCACTATGCCGGGAATGCTTTTCCGTTGAAACTTAATTCCCAGGCAAGGCCTTTGAGAGGCGGTGGGTCCTGAGGGCTCTGCTTTTATAAATGGATTAACTCATTCAGAGATTAATGGATTAACGGGTTATCATAGTGGGTTGGTTATCATGAGAGTGGGTCAGTTAGAAAGCCAGGTTGGCTCTTTGGTGTGACACCTTACCATGTGACACCCTATGTCTCCTTGGAACTCTACAGAGCACCCCCCTATCAAGAAGGCCCCACTAGATACGGACCCTTAATCCTGCTCCTCCCAGCCTCCAGAACTGTAAGAAATAAACTCTTCTTTATAAATCAATAAAGGTAGTCAGTTATAGCAACAGAAAATGGACTAAGACAACCGGAAACCAAATGTAGTGTCATCTCATCATGGGAGTGGGCGCCATCATGTTCTCATTCTGATTAGAAGAAAATCTTGGGGTCTGCCTGCATTTGAGAGGAAGGGACTACAGAAGGCTGTGACACATTGGGGGCCGCTTTAGAGTGTGTCCAGAGCAGGGTTGCAAAATTAAATGGTAGTTTGCCAGGTCTAACCATATTTACTGATAGCCTACCTCATACAAAGGCTTCAGATTCCCTGTTCTTATGCCATTTTATGAGACTATCTGCTCACTGATTTCCTTCGTATTATTTTTAAATTTACCCATCTCTCTAGTGCAGAGAGATTTAAGGTTTAATTGTTAGGTTATATTTAGTTACAGAGTCAGGTGTTTGCTTACAAGTCTCAGTGAACAGATTACAGCACAGAACTAGCAGTGTGTCCTTTGAGGGGTCCAGAGACCATCTGGGCTTGCGCTGAGCTCGTCTACACACACTGGCTGTGTGACCTCAGGGAATTTCTCCACTTCTTGAACCCTCAGTTTCCTTCTCTGTAAAAGGAGATCAGAATAATACCAATCTTGTTGAGTATTTAATGGAAGAATACATTCAAATTTTTAGCCTAGAGCCTGGCAGATAGCTCTGAATTTACTGACTGTTCACTATGATTGTTGGCTCATCGTTAGCAATAGCGGCAGGGGCTCTGGGGTTGTCACGGACACACATGTGATGGCTCCGCAGCCAGCCTTGTGTGTCATGGTTTCCATTCTCTTGGGCCTCAGATCTAACGATGGGATCTGTGCACAGGCACCACTATTTATGTGATTATACACCCTCGGATGCAAACTCTATCGAGAAAGACTGAAGTGGTCTATATTTTTAAACCACTTTATTGAGGTATAAGTGACATATGAAAACTAGGTATTTAATTTACACATATCCATGGCTTTGGGTGTATACATTAGTTCTTATATAGTTTATATAGTTTTGTATAGTTTAAACTATAAAAAACAATACATATATTCTAACTTTCTATAGTTTTTTAGTTTTATATAGTTTATAGTTTTTATATAGTTTTTAACTTCTTTACAAATCAATAAAGGTACTTAGTTATAGCAACAGAAATTGGACTAAGGCAACCGGAAACCAAAATAACATCATCTAGTCATGGGAGTGGGTGCCATCAATTTTTCTTTCTATATATATATATAAAACTATAGACTTTTTATATATATGTGTGTGTGTGTGTATATACATATCCGTGAAACCATCACATATCCATGGCTTTGGGTATATATATATAAGTTTTGGGTATATATACATATATGTACATATATAAGTTATATATATAATTCATATATATTATACATACAAATATATATGAAATATATAATATGTATAAACTTACATACATAAGTTTATATTATATATATAACTATGAAATCATCACAAAGGTCATGAAAATATCTGTCACCCCCCCAATGTTTTTTCCTTCCCCACTTTTTGTTGTTGCTTCTTATTTTTGCTTTTTTTTTTATAAGAACACTTAACATAACATATCCCTCTTAGTACATTTCAAGTTTTCAAGTAGTACTGTTAGCTATAGGCACTATGTTTTATAGTAGATTTCCTGAACTTATTTATCTCAAGTGGTATTTTTAAGCCTGGTTATGAAATACTTTGTTATATTGCAAAATTGAAAAGCCCTTCGCTCCTTTAAAAAGTCTTGAATTTCTCAATACATGTTAAGCAATGTCTGTTTTCATTTTGTTTTATCCAACTCTTTCTGAGCACCAGGAAAGATTATTCAAAGACTCTGTGGAGCCATCTTGCTTATTAATCCATGAGTAATAAATGTCTTCGATCAAATCTGAGGACAGATCTAATGTAGGCACAGTAGATTCTTTAGTCTTCTGATAATTTATGATTTGTCTATTTGGGTTTTATTTGGGCAGTAAAGATGCCAAAAAGAAGTTTATCTGTTGACTCATCTATCTCCTCACCTGCCCACTCATCTACCTACTTATCTGAGGGAAGAGACAGAGTGCCTAAGGGGTATGCAAGTTAAATACAAAATTTGTGTCTCTGAGCTTTCAAAATCTTGCTTCCTGATTGTTTAAAAGCCCAATTTATTAAAGGTATAATTGTATAGAGAAACGGCCAGTCAGGTTCAAGGTAAGAAGGTCTTTGGCTGGTCTGTGATTTAAAACACTGGTTGCAAATTCAGGCCTGGGTTTAAACGGACTCAAATTTGGTTTCTAGATCTGCCACGAGTTTGACTGCCTTTGTCAAGTTACTATGTGTTTTTTTAAGCCACAAAGTCATAATTCCTGATAAACGTCAACAAATACTCAGAGAGTGAAACAAGTCCATGACTTCAAGACGCTTATGTGTCATGGTCAGAGAAAGTTAATGAAGAAATATCAAAGACCCATGTCACATGGCAGCTGTTCGCAGTCAGTGCAGGGGACAGTTGTGGTAACAGGAGAGGATGCTAGAAGCACCTCTGCAAGGGGACACGGAGGGAAAATCAGAGGTGAAGCTGCTCTGTAAGCTCATCATGAGGATTAATTATTGAACAGAGGAAGCCTTCAGAATAGAGCCTGATGATTTGCAGCAGGCGTGATCTTTCCTGGTGTGTATGTGTGTTTGTCTTTTTGTAATTGACACAAACCTATTCTCTCATAGCATTTCAGTAAACACTTGAGTTTTGGAGCTAGAAGAAGCAGACTTAGGCACGTTGAGATATGAATGTGTGATTCCAAATGTTGAGGTCAGGTGGCTGAGGGGAACTAGAATTCGATAAGTGGGTGAGGCTGATTTCAGGAGAAGCTGCAGCGATCTCCCAAAGAAAAAGCACGTACATGGGTGTGTTTCTCCATTGGCAGAGGAGAAAGTTCTGTAGCTTGTTTCTAACATCAACCCCTCAACCCTACTCCAACTTATATTTTTGGAAGTGATCTGAGGTAGCCACATGCAATGCAGATTCATTTAGATCCAGTCTGGGGTGGAACAGGTCTGTTGCTTTTGCCATAGGTTTCTCAGATGGATTATTTCATTTACTTATTTACACACTGAAGCAAAATCAATCCAAAGTTGGTTTTTCCACCTCCCCAGGACATGTGACTGTCGAATCCCAGAAGCTGAGTGCTTGAATTGTGTGATCCATCGTTTAAAGTGGGACAGAGCATTTAATTACAGTTTAATTATCTTTGCAGATGCGGGCTCCATGGTGATTTGGTTGGTTGGTGGGCAGCTGCAGCATCTGGGTTACCTGCTGCCTTTTTCTGAGAGTGAACTTGTTTGTACCATAATCAGATTTGCAGGTTATAGCTTCTCGGGCCCTATCAACTGAGAATTTCATTGCTTTTAAATTGCAAGCCTTTTGTTATCACTACAACTGTGAAGCAGACAGCCAGAATCAAAGCAAAAAGAAATGCCACCATATGAGGAAGAATTGAGTCTCAGTTTTGGTCTAGTCCAAGTTATAGAAAATGTAACTGTCAGAAGATGATTTTCAATATTGATTTCTTATCCATGATGTCCTTTGTTGCTTTCATTGGCTTTATTTGCAGCTTTGGTTTATGTATTATCGTCTTCTACTGAAGTTTAATTGTGACCTCTTTGCATTTTTGCCACAGAGGTACCTGAAAATTTAAAAACACACACATATATATTTTCAAACAAAGGGAGTAAACACCACGTTCGTACAAAGAAGACACAGGAAGATAAGCATTGTGTAGATGACTGTGGAATCTGGGCACATCTGGTTAATAGGATAACAAAAACAGGCACCAGAGAGATGAGCCAAAAATAAAATGTCATTTTGCAGAACCTGAACTCCATTTCTCCTCGAGATTTTAGTTGGGTGTGCATCGAAGCACGGTGGAACCATCGGGAGGGAAGGAACTTTGAGGTAAGAAAGTTTTAGATGCCGTTTGTGAGCTGTCACTGGGTACAAGTGTGCCACGGCTGAAGTCGAGCTTGTCACTTTAACCTCTGCTATGAGGGGATCATAAATCGGAGGCAAAGACAAAAACACAACACAATCTAAACGAATCCTCAAGATTGAGGAGAGACTTTTTCAGGACCAGAGGGCCCAGGAAGATGTTTTGGCGTCCTGTGATCGGAGAATGACTGGCAATATTTTTTTTTCTCTAGCTTCAGCCTCCATACTTGGTAATTATGTCCCAAGGAAGCTGCCTGCTGTCCCCTTGCTGAGTTATGATGTGGAACTTTGCACGGATCTGGAATGTTCAGACAGCAGAGTTAGGCAGCGTTCGCTTAGGCACCAAAAAATGTTAATTTCTTCTCACCTTTTTGCACAAATCTTTCTCCAACTTTTTAATTCATCTTGGTACCAAGGTAGGGTTGTTCAAATAAGAAATCAAAGGATAGAACCCATCAAAGCAGTTCCAATAAATGAAACAAAATTCAGGAATCTCTGTTCCTCTCTCATTCCTCGCACCTTTGCGAGAGATCCAGTTGTCGAGAAGAAAGGAAGGCTGACCGGGGAGGCAGGAGGCCCCTTTTGATCTGAGCACTGATTTTGACAGCAAAGGAAAGGAATCAACTTTGTTCCGTGACTATCTTATATCATTTCTCCTTCATGATTGTCTGTGACTTAAGTATATCTTCACCATTTTAAAAGAAGGGAGAGCGGCGGATGAGACAGCTGGAGCTTGCATGGTCAACTCAGCTGTGCTGGAAAAGATGTGCGTATGACTCAGGGTCCTGGTGTCCTATCGTGGTTGTACCAAAAAAAAATTACGAACTTAATGACTTAAAACAACTCTCATTTATTATCTCAAGTTCCAGAAGTCAGAAATCCTGAAACGAATGTGTTGGGAGGGATTTTTTTTTGCTTTTCTGGAGACTCTAAGGGAGAATCAATTCCGTTGCCTTTTATAGATTTTTGTTTTTTTCTAGTTTCTAGAAGCTTCCTGCATTGACCGGGCTGGTTGCCGCCACCTTGCTCCACATTCAAAGTCACAGCCTGGAATCTTCAAATCTCTCTGCCTCTGACTTCTCTTCCACTTGTGTATCTCTGCCTCTGACCCTCCACTGAAGCCACCTGGGTGGTGCAGGCAAATCTCCCCGTCTCAAAAGCACTGATCCCTGATCATCGATGTCACCATTCCTGCGGTTTCTCTTTTGCTGTGTCAGGTCACATATATGCTCACAGGGTCCGGATTGTGAGATGTAAACATCTTCAGGGGCCATACTTAGCCTACTATTCCGGCTATTGTGCACAGTGTTCTAAGAAGACCAGCCCTAATCTTCAGGATATCTTCTGACACAATGTCTTTGATCTACACATTTTATGGAAATTTTTAGAACTGTACAGATTTATTCTATCACCAAGAATATATCCCGGTTGTAAGATTTATTTTCCTTAATGATAATAATCTACAAATTTCACATTTCTAATTTCAAGCCTTCTGACAAAGCCAACTTTTAAAAAGTTGACTTAAGTTGGAAATGGGTATCTGAGGAGATTGAACGCCAATCCTGGGTCCTCGGGACTCCCTGTTTGTGTGGACACAGACTTTCCTTAGAGGCATAGCATAGGGCTGCTCGTTAAATTTGAGAAGACTGAGATGAATCCATTGGGTTTTTTTTTCTGTCTTGAGTTCTTTGCTCTACTTTCCAGCTGTATCTGGCTCAAGAGGCCACGGCCGACCTCATTATTGTGCAGCCTTTGGTTACTATACTGTTGACATCTCCAGGAGGTCCCAGGCTGACTCTGGAAGACGTTTCTTCTGAAAAGAACAGAGATGCTTAAGAACATGAGCTCTGGCCTTACACTGCTGGGGGTTCAGTCTCAGCTTCCAGCTTTGTCACTAGACTGGGCCCCGGCTTCATTTTATCACCTTTATCCATTCATGATGATGGTGACCTCACAGCATCACTGCGGTCAGTTTCACAGGGTGGATAAGATAACTCTGCCACATCGAGGGTGTTCAATAAATATTAACTTTTGACAAGCCATGTCAATATTTAGTGGAGACTCCACCCAAACCGGAGACCTGTTTTAAGGGCCACTTCTTTCTTTCTCATATTTATGAACCTAGCATAGAAAGAAAACAAATAACCCCAAACCAATTTCCTTATTCTGGCTTGAAAGCTACTTTTACAATTATTAGTTTTTAGAAAATCCTTTTTACTTCGTTTTGCTCTTAGAAGCCTCTTCGCCTTGATTCGAGAGGATTACTACGTCTCTGCAAAGCACATGGGCCTCCCTCTTAGAGCTAGTGATTGCTGCGCTGGGCCCATTCAGAGTTCCTCCCCTCCCACATTCCCTCTGCTTTTCTCTTCATGCCAGAAATCAAACAAAAACATGATTCTAGAGGGTAAGCAGAAGCACCAAGTTCCCCACGAGTCTTGTGTGCATTTCCAAGTTTGTCATCAATTCCTTGGGCAGCAATTTTTTTTTTTTTGCACTGTTGTTAGACGAATTTGTGCAATGCAACTGCAATGCATTAAAAGGGATGTCCAATCTTTTTTCTGCTGTACATTGGAGGAAGAGTTGGGTTGAGCCACACATTAAATACACAAACACTAATGAAAGCCAATGAGCAAAAAAAAAAAAAAAGAGTCCCTGTATACTTTTGTAGTATCTGACATCACATATAAGCAAAACAGTTCTCAGGCAATTTGCATGGGACCCACAGGCTGCAGATTGGACACCCCTGGATTGCATCCCCTCCACCCAAATGACTTGACTCCCAATGTGACTGCATTCAAACACGGGGTCCTCAGAAGAATCAAGTCCCTTAGGACACAGTGAGGAAGCAGCTGTTTGCTAGTCCAGGAGAGAATCTCAGCCAGAATAAACCCTGCTGGTGCCTTGACCTTGGGACTGCCAACCTCCAGCGACGTGAGAAACTCCCTATTGTTTAAGCCTCACACTTGGTGGCATTTTTTTTTTAATAATTTTATTGAATCATAATTATGTACATTGGTGCAATCACAGGGCACGATTCATACACATTCAGAAATATTTTGATCATACTGTTACAGATATCCTTCATGGCATTACCTTGATCACTATATAAAGACATTAATACTCTAC